>JAQQSZ010006397.1:0-13603 GCA_028646595.1 Phalanger gymnotis
AAAAAAAATGCTGATAGCTGCTTTTTGAAGGTCCCAGCAAGATCAGGGAGATTTTCACAAAAAGAGAAGAGTAGATGGAGTGTTTAAACTATAGCCCAGTGTGTTTTATTTAGATTCCTGACAAAATTTTAGAACAGATTGTTAAAGGAATGGCCAGTGCTCACCTGGAAAAGGAAGCAGTGATCATGAAGAGTTAATGTGACTTCACCAAGAATAGGTCATGCCATGGAAAGGTGCCATATGTGCCAAAATATTCGTGGTATCATTCAATACACAGTATTTTTTATAATAGCAAAGAAAATTGAAAACAAAATGGATCCCCATTGATTGGGAAACAGCTGAACAAGGTGATATATGAATGTAAGAGAATATTATCATGCCATAAAAATGACAAATGTGAGAAATGCAAAGACTTGTATGAACTTAAATAGAATGAAGAAAGCAGAACCAGGAGAACAATATTCTTTGCAATAATCTAAATGAAAGCAACAGTAAAAGATACCAGAAATAAGATTAAATGAAATAATAAATCTTAGTTCTAAGGGATCAATGACAAAATATACACTTTTCTCAGTAGAGAATTAGGGTACATGGATATAGAATGGGGGACATTGGGGACACTGTCAGATAAGATCAGTTTGGTCAGTTTTTATTAAGTAATTTCATTAAGTATTGAAATTATTCATTTAAATTATTAATCATCTACTATTAATTTTATCTATTATAAGGGAGGGTTCTGTTGGGACAGAGATTACTGAAAAGTGGCATAAATCACACTCCAAAACATCAATTAACTATTTCTTTATAAAAAGTACAGGTCATACCAGACTAACTCCATTTCATTTTTTTAACAGAGTTCGTAGGCTAGTAAATCAGGGAAATGCTATAAATATAGCTTGCCGCAACTTCTTCTAAGCATTTAGTAAAGTCCAGTCTTGCAGACAAGATAGAAAAATGTAGGCTAGATAATAGAACACTTAGATGAATTGAGAATTTAGTTGAATGACCAAACCCAAAGCCAAGTCAATAATCATAAAATATCAACTTGGAAAAAGGTCTCCAGAGATTTGTCTTTGGCCCTATGCTCTTGAACATTTTTATCAATAACTCTGATAAAGGTATAGATAGCAGGCTTACCAAATTTTCAAGTTATCAAAATCTAAGGATGGCCAACACATCAAGTTTAGATTAAAAAATGTCTTTATATACTAGAACATTGCACTGAACCAAATACAATTAAAATCGATATTGACACTTGGGTCCAAAAAGTCAACTTCACAAATACAATATGAGAGGCCTAGTTAGACAGCAATTGGCTTGAAACAGATCTGAGTGTTTTCATAGACTGCAAATTCAATGAGTCAACAATGCAACCAGAATGCCCCAAAAGTTCATGCAATATTGGGTTGCATTCAGGAGGACTAGCACCTCTGGTGTGAGGGCTCGCTGAGCCCTTTTCAGGGCTGTTCGTTCACCTTCGGTGTCCACCTTTTACCTAACTCTCACCTGTGGCTCCAGGAGGTTAAAGCATGTACAGTAGCCATAGCCTGGTAACCCGTTTCTGCAAACAGACCCAGGTTGAGGGTAACTAGCAAGCTCCAAGCCAGGCAGTGAGTTAGGGGGATGTCTGCCCCATGCATGTGAAAACTTCTCCTAGCAGAATGCACAGATGAGAACAATTTTTTTTCCAATGGCCATGAAGGCAGCTAAAGCAGATGCTATGGAGGGCTTAGAGTTTGATTAGTCAATCAAAGACACCAAGGTCATCCACTTCATCCTGGGCAATGGCCACTTGTCTTGACTTTTGTCCTGCTACTAGACTTCGATGCCTCAGGAAAAGAGAAAGAAGCTGACGACTTTGTGCAACGCTGCCTCCCCTAAATCTAATTTCACTCATAAGTCAAGATATCACTTGTAATGTCATTGATTCTCTTCAAAAACAAAAGGCAAAGAACAATGTCTAGGACTAAGGAGGTGATGTTTCTCCTAAAGTGAAGAGTTCAACCATGTCACTCCTCTATTCAATAAATCTGAGTGTTTCCCTATTGCCTTTATGAAATAATATAAACTCTCTGACACTTAACATTCACAATGTGGCCCCAACCTGCCTTTCCAGACTAATTACACATTATTCCCCTTCCCACTCTATAATTCAGCCAAACTGGCCTTCTTGCTATTCCTCACAGATGACGCTCCATTTCCCACCTCAATGTCTTCACATTGGTCTATCCTCTATGCCTAGAATGCAGTCCTTTCTTACCTCTGCCTCTTAGAAATTCTTTTTTTCATCAAAGCTCAGATCAAGCACCACCTTTTACCTGAAACCTTAGCTCCTAGCTCATATCATGCTCCCTCCAAACATTGCACATACTGTCTCCCCTGATGGAACATAAGCTCTTTGAGGACAGGGACCAATTTATTTTTGTCTTTTGTCACCTAGCAAACTATCTGGCACCCAGAAGGCAGTTAGTAAATGCTTGTGGATCCTGTACTCTGCCCTGGTCATACCATATCTATGCTACTGAGTTCAGATCTGGCTACACATTTTAAGAAGGATCTCTATAAGCTAGAGAGGATCCAGAAGAGAGGAACCAGGTTAGGGAAGGACCTTGAGTATGTATCCTATGAGGACTGGCTGAAGGATCTGGACATGTTTATCCTAGACAAAAAAAAAAGATTTAGAAGTGATTTTATAGTAGTTTCTGAGTATTTTAAAAGGCTCTCATGCATAAGAGACTGGTTCTGCCTGGTGCCAAAAGACAGATAATGGGTACAAGCTAAAGAGGCCAATTTGAGTTTGATGTCAGGAAAAATATCCTAATAATTAGTTCTGCCCCAAAGAGGGATGGGCTACCATGCAAGGTAGTATACTTCATTAGAGGTCTTCAAGCAGACTTAGGTTGTGTCATAGAGTATGGTGTAGATATGGTTAAACTAAACACCTTCTAACATCACCAAGATTCAGTGATTTATATCATGCTTTAGAGGGTCCTTTTGTAAGTGTTTTGCTTGCATTACTCATGTGCTGTAACCTTATGATGGAGGTAGTAGAAATATACAGTAGAAACTGGATATAGTGCTGAGCCTAGACTCAGGAAGACTCGAATTCATATCCCGCCTCAGACACTTTATTAGCTGAGTGAGTCTGGGCAAGTGGCCCTCTGTTTGCACCAGTTTCCTCATCTGTAAAATGGGAATGATAATAGCACCTGCCTCCCAGGGTTGTTATGAAGCTCAAATTGTAAAGCACGTAGCACAGAATAAGCACTATATAAATGTCAGCTATCATTATGTACAGCGCAGTCTGTGGTAAGCACATGAAGTTTGGCCCCATGGTTGATGGCCAGTACACTAAGAATACTGAGGAGAGAGCAAAAACGGTTAGGCACAAGACAGTCAACCTTCTTTCTCTTTCCAGCCATTTGTTTTTGGAGGGACTCTGATAACCAGTCTCCCACTGGAGACATCTCAAGTATTTATGAAGAATTTACTACAAGCAAGCACCGTGTTAAGCATAGGGGTACAAAGAAAGAGTGTGTTTACTAAAGGGACTGAGGTACAGAGTGATTCACGTGCTTGATCTCAAGTGAGAGGCATGAGTGATGAGGAGCTGGCCAGAGGAAGGTGAGCATGACTACAGCTGTCAGGGAGCGCAGCAGTTCTTATATTCACAATTGCAGTGTAACTGAATAGGCCTGGGGGTTTAAGAGTTGACATTTGTTCAGGTCCCAATTTGAAGAAACCAAGAAACAAACACCTGGGAGTTTGCTCTTACTGCTACTTGAGATGATTGGCATAATGACTGAATGAAGGTTGTTGTATGGGATGTGCCAAGGGATGTGAGTGCTATGATATCACTGTACTGCTATTTTCTTGATAGACTTTAATTAAACACTGTGCAAAGTAATTATCTTGGTAAAAGTGATTCAATGAGATATAGCTCAAAAAGATGGAGAAAGATAGATAGACAGATACATAGGTAGATGGATAGGCAGATCGATAGGTCGACAGACAATCTAATGGCTAATTATGTGCCAGGCACTATCTATGTTGAGCACTAGAGATACAAATACAAGGAATACAGTCCCTGGCCTCAAGGAGCTTACATTCTAATGAAGAAAAACAACACATGAAAGAAGAACTGGAAAGGGGAGGGGAAGGAAAGGCAAATAGAATTGGTGACATGGTACGGAAATGACTTGGAAATGGTTTGGAGGCCTGGATCCTGGTGAGATAAGGTGAAAGCTCATTTATCAGAGCCTACTGGAGACTCACCAGGGGCTAAGTCCAATGTTTGGGGTTGGTGAATGAGACTGATAGATGGTGAGAAGAATGTACTGTTTTGCATCTGTTTGTCTTGGAGCAGGGAAGGTACCTAAGTGACAACCTATGAGGACTTTCAATGAAGTTTGCAAGAGAAAATAAAGTTGACACAGGAAAAGGTTCCCTCAGACAAAATTTAAAGAAGACACTAATGCCTGCCCTCATGAGTTTACAGTCTAGTAATTCCTCAAGGGCATGTTTCTACCTCTTTGCTATGCCTTTAGTACCTAAGTACGAGGCTCCAGTCCCTTTCCCTGGCCTTTGGAACTAGCACATCACCAAGACACAAAGACACATACAGACACATTAAAAATGACTGATCCTATATACCTACATAACCCAGTTACCTACTTGACCACAGTCTGTGGTTTCCAAACCACAGATTCATGATGCTTTCAAAATTTCGTCAAGGCTCAATGTAATCCCGCTGCCTCATCCTGAGGCTCTTTGACATTGATTAAATGCCCATTTCTCACCCTCTTCAAAAACTGTAACAGGCTCAGTTCTTAATCTGTGCATCTTCTTATTCATCTCCTCACTTTTGTCCTTTCTCCTCTGCACTCCCACAAAATCAGGGCTTCTGAGAAAACAAAGCATAAGTGTACTGCGGGTCTGTCCCATGCCATCCAGGCCTTACACCAGCACTCCATGCTACTAGGCTTTCCACTTCCCTTCACCAAGGTGGGATAACCTAAAAGGACTATGGGACTTGGGGGAGGGGCAGGGAGCGGAGAGAAGATACTTGGCATCATTTGCAGTTTCCCAGAGGGAAGAAGCAACAAAAGAATAAGGCCTGAGACAGAGCTCAGTGCAGAGATGTGTGGGTAACGGTAGACTTGAAGAGCATTGGACATGAAGTCAGAAAGCCTTGGGCTCCAACTCCATCTCAGATACTCTATTCCCCATATTGCCCCAGGCAAATCATAGCCCCTCTGGTCTTCAGTTTCTTCATCAATAAAATGAGAGAGATGGACTTGATGACTTCTAATGTCCGTTCCCTTTCTCAATCCACAATCCCATGAACCTCTAGGGAGGCTGTCCTAATCTCAATACAAGAAGACCAAAAATAACAGGAAATACACACCTCAGGGGAGCATAAAAAGCCTTGACCTACCCCAAGCAGGTGATTCCCTAGCCTGACTGTCTTTTACTCCCAAATCACTGTTAGGAAGGTTATCTGTCAAACCTTCATCTCTTCATTCCCTCTGCTAGGATGGAAAACAAAGTTTCCTTCTTCTCTATACTAACATTTCACAACCAAATGAAGCATTATCAATGCCTTGTGAACAAGAGGAAGCTTAGGCGGTACTGTGGATAGAATGCTGGACTTGGAATCATGAAAACCTGAGTTCAAATCTTGCCTCAGATACTTGCTTAGCTATGCGACCCTGGGTAAGTCATTTAACTTTGCCTCTGTTTCCTCATCTGTAAAATGTGCATAATAACAACGCAGCATTGATGAAATGAGATCATATGTACTTTGAAAACTTTAAAGCATTAGATAAATGCTAGGTATTATTTTTATGAATTTGAGGGTAAACTTGGAGAAGAAATAATATTAGTAGAGGGGGAGGGTAAGGCTGTATACTTTTGTTATGACATTGTAATCATATGTAAGGGTATGAGCAGACTATTAGGTTCCACCAGGTATTTGATAGCCATTCCCAGGTTGAGCATGGTTATGTGTTATGTATTTCGGGAGATTTACCAATGGACTAACTGGACATTGAGTGAAGCTCTGGCCAAGTACAACATATGCTGAGCTAGGTAAGAATGGTTAAGGCCATTCTAAAAGGAAACTGGAACCCATGAGACACATTTTGGAAAACTATGGTTGATGTCACCATGAGGCCAAGCCACAGAAAGGGTCACGGGCAACTAAATAGCTAGTCTATGAAGTCACAAAATCACAGAATCTCAGAGTTGGAAGAGACCTCAGGGACACTATTCAGTCCAGTGTATCCATGACGAAGGAGGCCGTCTACAAAATGGCCTATAAGCATTCGCCCCGCCTTTCCTTGAAGTCATCTGCTGAGGCAGTCTTAGATTCCTCTAGTCCTATGATGCTTTTTTCCTACATCCAAGCCAAATCCATCTCTGAATCTTCCTCTCATTGCTCCTAGTCCTCCCTGACCTCCTCCAGTGAAGCTCAGACAACATCCAGAGTCTGTGCTGGGCAGTCATTTTTGATAACATCCTGAGTGTGCTTGTCCCCTCTTATAGAAATATGTTCCCCTTAAGTTTCCTCTTGTAAATAAATTCTTTCTACATTCACTATGTCTTGGCTGTGAAGGGGAAGGAGGGAGCCTGGGAAGGGGGCTGAAACAAGAGACATCCAAAAGATAACAGTAGAAGCTAGGGTGAGAGATTCTAGAGGGCAGCGCTTCAGGCTTGAGATTGTTCTGGGCTTTAAGCCAGGAGAGTAGAAGCAGCTGGGGACAGATTCTCCCTTGGGATAGGCCTACAGGGAAGCTGTGGTTTGGGTAAATTCCCTTACATACCACCGCTTCTTTTCTCCAAATAGCTCAATACCCATTTCTATAAGCTCTTCTTCAATGTTAGGTTTGATTCTCTTTTGTGAAACCTTCCAAGGCCCTTAAAAAAACATAGCACAATCACTACAGTTGTTCAGTAACTTGAAGATAGTTAGAAAAGTTGTCCACATCATCGTTCTCTTCTCTAAACAGAATAATTCCAGCTCTTTCAGTCTCTTCTCACAGGCTTGAGTCTTTAGGACTTTCCCTATCTCCGTGTCTTTCCTCTGGCCACATTGCCCATATTTCTCATGCTACCAAACGCAGAGTTGTCCAGAGAGCTCAAGGGTGTGTTCAGATGAGCATTCTCTCCT
This sequence comes from Phalanger gymnotis, assembly GCA_028646595.1. Taxonomy (NCBI): domain Eukaryota; kingdom Metazoa; phylum Chordata; class Mammalia; order Diprotodontia; family Phalangeridae; genus Phalanger; species Phalanger gymnotis. The sequence goes on from JAQQSZ010006397.1 coordinate 7,172, forward strand.
GTTCCTTTCCACCTCTTCCTTCCTCTGGATTTCCTCAATGTTGATTGTGATCCAGAGAACCAAATGGGATTTCTATGACCAAGTTCGCTTATGGAAGATACTGCTTCTCTCCCCAAGAACCCTCAGCCTTGGCCAGGGGAGGGGAACCTGTGGCCTGGAGGCTACATGTGGCCTCGAGGTGGCAGGTTCCCCACCTCTGGCCCAGAATATCTCAATAATTATATCTAACACAAATTCTAGTACATTCAAAAGGAAGGGGGATGAGGTTAGGGTTAGGAATGTAAAATCATAGACTGGAAGCTGGCCCGAGGCCATTGAGTAGAAGCACCTCGCTTTACAGATTAGGAAATTGAGATTCAGGCTGACTTGCCCAAGGTCACAGAGCTAAGCTCATCTTAGCATCACAGATATTGAGCTGAAAAGGTCTTTAAAGGCCTAACCTCCTCATTTTACAGAAACAGGGCCAGAGTGGGCTTGCTCAAGGTGGCACAGGTAACAAGTAGTGGAACCAGAATTTGAATTCAGGTTGTTTGACTCTTCACTATGCCACATTGTCGTCTCTTTTAGAGAAAAGCAGTAGTGACCATATTGTAAGTTCCTGGGATACTCCCCTGTCAGTAAATCCATTAGCCAGGCTTGGTGGTGGGCTCTGGGGATACAAAGACACTCCTCAGTTCCCCAGAATCTTCCCTGAAAGAAACACATATTGGAACCTAGATCATCCTGCCCCTTGACCTCAAAACCCTATGACTGTCCAGGGAAGGGACCAAACTTTGGGATATGTAAGAAAATATTTCCACTCAACCTTAGGAAGCACATAGGAGCAACAAGTAGAAATGTAAATAGGACATTGGTGGGAATGTCAGCAGTGACCCGTAGACAGCAGGGAACCAACATCTCCCTTCCCTTCATAGAATGTCGGAGCTAGAAGGAAAATAAGAGGTTCATCTAGTCCAACCCTTTGATCTTACAGAGAGAGAAATTGAAGCCCAGAGAGCAGTGAATTGCCCAAGGTCACATGACAAGATAGTGAGTCCTTTGGGAGTCAGTTTACCCAGTTAGTTGAATTGAGTGGATGGCGGGGAATTCAAGGACCAATGAAACAGAATGGGAACAGGCAGTTTCAGTCAAATAATAGGGAAGAAAGGGGGCTGGTCCAGGTCAGAAGAAGTGACCCAGGCTACTCAATACTGAGTTGATTAGTGAATGATAGTCCATTCACCTAAGTGAAAGATGAAATAGGACAGAACCTGTAGGATTTGTCTTTTTTCCAGTAGAATAGCAGCAGCAGCTCGTACTCCCCATTCAATGGTCTGATCATTTCGGGAGATATTCCGATTATGGAAGGCCATCCCTGCCTACTCATCTCCTCTTTTTTTCTTTTTTGTCCAGTAAAGTCATGGTATTATTTCCAGTTCCTGCTCATCCCTACCCTCCAACATGCCACTGAATTGGAATCAGGGCTACAACCTGTATCCTTCAATCGGGTAAACTGAGTTAGGAGAGACTAGTTTCACAGTTCATACAGAGCTGAGACTCAGATATCCCGTCTCCTAGGCTTAGGCTCTTAATATCTGGTGAGGTAATGCTGTACAACACCCCCTCTTCCTCTAGTCCTCTTGTTCCATCAGCCCAGCTGGGCTCTGCAGGAGGGAAAATTGCCTGGGAAAGGCCTAAGAGCAAGTCCAGACCTCTGTCCCACTCCCTTAAGGCCTGAATGTAGCGTGGGACAATAGGTTCCCACTGCACAACTGTAGCTCCTACTCTCTCAGATGCTTGAAGACTCCTGAGGGCCCCTCCTCTGCAGATGGAGGAAAGGAGATTTCAGCTGTTCCTCTCAGGATCTCTAATTCAGGGACTGGTGCCTTGGAATACCCACATCCCCCCATACACCCCTTACATTCACTCTATAGCTGGATGTTTGCCAGAGGTTTTACAGCTAAGGGCAATTTGGGCTGGGAAAGTAGAGTTCACCATTTCAGACCAAATGTAAACCAGACTTATCATGTCCTTCTCCTTACCCCATGTGCCTCAGCCAATAGAAAACTTCCCAAGCCCTACCCCATTAGATACTTTTCCCATTATAGCAACCATGATTCTGTCATTTATCTTGATTGGATACATTTCTCTTTCCCATTCCCATAGAATGAAAGGATCTCAATTTAAGATAGATTTGCTGACCTGTGTGACTATGAAAAAGGTTAAGCACATAGGCTGCTATAAAAATGACCGTTATCATAGGTATTCACCAAAGTTCTGTCCCCTGCCCTCTGCTCTTCTTTCTCTGTATTCTTCTCTCCTCTGGGCATTGGACTAACTCCTGTAGGTTAAAATATCATCCCTATGCAGATGACTCCCAGATCTCTTTATCTAACCCTATTCTTTCTCCAGGCTCCAGTCCTGCTTGAATGGATGTACCATAGGCAACTCAAAATCAGATATGCAAAATGGAGACCCATCATCTTCTCCATTCAACCTGTGTTTCCTCTGAATTTGCCCATTTCTCTTGTGAGTACTTTCCAGGAGTCCAGTTAATTTCCAAGTCATCCTTTATACTTTCTTCTCCCTCACACCATCACCCCATGACAATCCATTTTCAAGCATTATCAGTTCTATATTCATAACATTTCTTGTGTCTTTCCCTTTTTTCCTTTTGCTCTTTCCTCAAGACTCTAGTTCAAGCCCTAGTTCATTACCCTTTGTAATAGCTCCCTGATTGGTCCTCCTTGATTCCAGTCTCTCCTCTCTCCTATCTATCCTTCTCACAGCCAACAAAATAATGTTAAGGCACAGATCTGAGCACATATCTGACTCAAAAATCTTCATTGACTCCCTATGGCCACTAGGACAGAACACCAACTCCAGGGTCTCCCATTGCATCCTGGGCCATTTCCAGTCATCCTGATGAATATCTGACCAATGGACCTAGATGGCTCTGGAGGAGAAAGTGAGGCTGGTGACCTTGCACAGCCCTCCTTCCCTCAAATAAAAGTCAACTGCAAGATGTCATCATTTCCCTGATGTCATGGTCCTCTTTGAGAACAAAGGACAAACACAAAGTCCTTTACAGTTTGACTTTAAACTACCATTCCTAACTTAGAGCCTATTACTTCCCCTTCATGGCTTTTCCATTTCAGGCAAATTAAGCTACTAGCTAATTCCAAGACTGCGCTTTTGTCTTCTAGCCCAGTACCTCTGCCCAGGTTGACACCATGCACAGAACAAAGGTCCTCCCTGCAGTTTCTTCTCAAAATCATTATCTTTGAGGTTTAGCTAATTCAAGATACCACCTTTTAGTGGAAGCCTCTCCAGCTCCACCTCATATTGCCTCGTATTCACTTATCTGAGTACCATAAGGGCTGTTTTGTTTTTCTCTTTGTATTCTGAGCACCCCACCCCATGCCTGGCATCATAGGGTTTTAATAAGTGCTTGGCAAAAGAATGCTGCTGTTAAATACAGCTTCCCTTTCCCTACAACCACAGCATATGAGCAATTGAAGGCAGAAACTTACATTTTCCTCTTTGTATTCTAGCACAGTGCTTTAATGTTTGTTTAATTGAACATAACAGGTGCTTCATAAATGTTTGTTTAATTGAAATAGTGCATTCCACTCCCCACATTAAATTGTATGGCCCTGGGGAAGTCACCTTACCTCTATAGGTCTGTTTCCTCATCTATAAAATGAAGGACTTGAGGGACAGTGCAGAAAGTGCTGGACCTGGGAGTCAAGAAAAACTGAGTTCAAATCCCGCCTCAGACACTTGGTAGCCGTGTGACCCTGGAAAAGTCATTTAGTTCTTAGCCTTTGTTTCTTCTTTGGTAAAATGAAGGGGAAGGGGGTTATACTAGATAGCCTCTAATGTCCCTTCCAGTTCTTAAGTCTATGACTCTATGTGTGTATAAAAGATATTCAAATGTCCCTTCCAGTTATTAAGTCTATGACTCTACATGTGTATAAAAGATATTCAATATTTATCAGATCATGACAAAAACTGGTTGGACACTGGAAAATGTCATCTTTTTCCACTAGGAACTGTCTCAAAACCAATCCAGGTAATACCTTGTTCACCCCCCATTGCCATTCCATACTCTGAAGTGAGCAGCTAGGATTCGTTTCATCACTTGATCTTTCCCCAGTACTGGGACATCCATTTTCTATCTTGCTTACCTTTGGTAGTTCATAAGAGGATTCCTGTTCCCAACTTGTCCCCTACCCCAAGGATCATTTCCTAATTCCATGTTGTAATGGAAAAAGCATTAAAAAGCAATTACATCCCCAGTGACTAAGTGGTCAAAGGATACGAAATACAACTCTCAAAAGAAGAATTGCAAACTACGAGCCATATGAAAGAATGCTCCAAACCAGTAAAAACAAGAGAAATGAAAAATCAAAACAACTCTGAGGTTTTGCCTCACATCCAACAAATGGGCAAAGAATAGATGATATGGGAATAGTCAAACGTTTGGGGTCTGAAAAGGCAGGTATGCTAACACTGTTGGTAGAGCTGTTGATAGCAATTTTGAATTATACTTTAAAAAGTGACTAAAATGTCCATAGTCTTTAGTCCAAGCACAGGTCTACTCAACAAACTCCAGTGACTCCCTATCACCTCCAAGATGAAGTATAAAATTCTCTGTTTGGCATTCAAAGCCCTTCAGAACCAACTCCCACCCTTACCCAACCTCCCCCCACCCCCGCCACCTGCTTTCATGTACTCTTTGATCCAGACACCCTGGCCTCCTTGCAATTCCTCAAAACAGACATTCTATCACCAGATTCCAGGCATTTTCACTGGAATACATGGAATATTCTGCTTCCTCATATCTGCCTCCTGGCTTGGTTTCCTTCAAGTCCCAGATAAAATCTTACCTTCTTCAGTAAGCCTTTCCCACTCTCTCTTAATTCTAATATCATTCCTTTGTTGATTATTTCCTCTTTATCCTGCTTATATCTTGTTTGTATCTAATTATTTTCATGTTATTTCCCTCATTACAATTGTGAGCTCCTCATGAGTGACTGTCTTTTGCCTTTTTTTGTAGCTCCGCCACTTAGCACAGTCCCTGGCACATAGTATGTGCTTTATATCTGTGAAACACATCTTAAAAGACCAAAAGAAAGGTCCCACACATATCAAAATATAAATAGTAGCACTTGCTTTTGTGGTAACAAAGAAGCGGAAACAAAGTAGATGCTCACCAATTAGGAAACGCCTAAACAAACTGTGGTATGTGACTACAAGGAATATGATTACATCATCAGAAATGACAAATATGGAATTTAGTAATAAGCATAACTAGAAAAAATATACCCAAAGAGTACAGCAGCTTAAAAAGAATGAACATAATGCAACACAGCACTGTAATTATAATGACTGACCTTAGCCATGGAAGAAAGTTGTAAAAATGTATCTTTCCTCCCTTTATTGCAGAGGTGGGAAGCTGTAGGTATGGAATAGTGTATACTTTCAGATATAGAGAATGTATTTTTTTTTTTGCTGAACTGCTTTTTTGTGTTTCTTTTTAAACCTTTGTTACAAGAGATGGCTTTCTGAGGCAGAGAGTGGGGCAGTATCTGGAATCAGGAAGCTTTGAGTTCAAATGCTGCCTCAGAAACTTACAATTTCTTACTGTTACTTAGCTGTGTGACCCTGGGTGAAATCTTTGACTTTCTCAGTTTCCTCAACTATGAAAGGGGAATAATAATAGCTTCCACCCCCCAGGATTGTTGGGGCAATCAAGAGATAATATTTATGAAGTGTTTAGCCCAGTGCCTGTGTTGTTTAGTCATTCCAGTCCAACTCACTGTGACCAATTTGGGGCTTTTATGGCAAAGATACTGGAGTGAATGCGAGTGTGGGATGCGGACCCGGCCACCCCGGACAAGAGCAGCTGCCGCCGCAGCCTAAACCCGTCCCGAGCCCTCTCCGACTCGGCCTCTGCTTCCGCCTCAGCCCCGGCCTCCGCGGCGGGCGCGGCGCGGGGCGGCAGGTGGAGGAGCGGCAGAGGCCGGGGCAGGACGCGCACCCCGAGGAGCTGCCGCCGCCTCCATAAACACTGCTTTAGGACTCAGTAGCCCCTTGTAGGCCCTCGGTGGCCTTCCCCCCACCCCTGCCGCGTCCCTCCCGAGCCCCAGCCGCCCCCTGCACGGCCATGGAGGCCCAGCCTCGGCCCGGCCTGGCCGCCGCCGCCTCCTCCTCCACGCAGCCGCTCCGCTTGGAGCATGTGGCGAGGCTCCGGGAGGAGCAGGAAAAGGTGGTCACTGGCTGCCAAGAAAAGATCCAGCATTGGATGAAAGTGGAGCGTGACTATGAGGCTCTTCAAGAAAGACTCAACACATTGCCAGATAAACTCTCTTATGATATTATGGTACCTTTTGGTCCTCTTGCCTTCATGCCAGGACAGCTTGTTAATACCAATGAAGTCACAGTTTT
>JAQQSZ010006398.1:0-13603 GCA_028646595.1 Phalanger gymnotis
CCTTCCTTCCCTCCTTCCTTCCTTCCTTCCTTCCTTCCTTCCTTCCTTCCTTCCTTCCTTCCTTCCTTCCTTCCTTCCTTCCTTCCTTCCTTCCTTCCTTCCTTCCTTCCTTCCTTCCCATTATGTCTCAAGGATGAGAATCCAAGTCTTTGTGCTGAGGTACACTATATAAGAAATAGCTTCCACATATCCTATGTTTTCAATGATTCAAAGGGTAAAAGTCAATAGATGAGTAGAAAAAAAAATTTCCCTCCATACTTCTCTTTCTTTGCTGACAGACTCAAAATAATCCCTATTTTTCTGAGTGATTTAACTCATCTGAGACCAGGAAGCCTATCTCCTGTATTTTGAGCCCTTGACCTTTGCCTAGCAAACTAAGGGATCTTCCTTAGAGAGCAGGGAACTTCAACATGCAGGACAAGAAAATTTTTTTCCTAAGGTGTCTTCTTTTTTTATTAATTTATTTTAAGCTTAATCACTAAAACTTAAAGACACAATGAAAGAGAAAAGGAAACATATTTTAAATTTAAGTACTAAAACTTAAGTAGAAAATAAGAAAAGAAAAAAGCATTGCCATGTGCACAGCAGAATGTAAGAGAGGATTCAAATTATACAATAATAAATTTCTATTTCAAGAAAGCCTATATAATAAATACTACACTTTGTGTTCTGAATGGTCCATCTTTTCTTTGCTTCCTTGTGAGTTTTCTTTTGTTCTTTGCTGTGTACTTTTTATTTTGCTCTTTTACCCCCTTCCACCTTCTCTCTCCCCCAAGAAGACTACACGCACACACACACACACACACACAAACATACATATATATATATACTTATATATAGATAGATATCTATAATCATACTCATATATAGATATATACATTCACATACTTCTATGTAAGGCCATTCTATATTAGTTTGTCCTCTGTTTCTCTGAGGGTGGATAGTGCCTTCCTTCATAGGTCCATATTTTTCTAAGTCCACCAACTCATCATTTCCTGTACCACAGTAATATTCCAACCTTGTACTGTCTAGTTATTTTAAATAGCCTACAACAATTATGATTAATATGGCTGACATATAGTGTAGTTTTCCAATTTTTCTCTTCTGATTAAATCTATTTTAGCTTTAACTTTGTCTGAGGTCATGATTACCTCCCCCGCTTTTTTTCCTCTAATAAATTCTCTTCCTGATCTTTATGTTTGTGTGTATCTCCTATTTCCTATTCCTCCTGACTTCTATTTTACTTCTACCCACTACCTTGCCCTCCTATTACTTTACCTACCACCCCACCAAAGATCCCACCCTCATCTTCCCTCCCCACTCTTAAATCCCTTATCCTCTCTCCCTCCCTATCCCCTAAGCCTTTTATTTCTTTCTGAATTTAGACTTTTCTGCCTGTGTGTGTGTGTGTGTGTGTGTGTGTGTGTATGTATGTATATATTGTTCCCTCTTAAACCCATTCCCGATGAGAGTAGGGTTCTACAACTACCAGCCCTCCTCCTCCATCTAATTCCTCTGTGTCAGTTCTTCCTCTCATACCTCATTTGTATAAGATAATTACTCTTTTTATCTTTTCCTAGATGGTTTGCTTTTAAGTATCACACCATATTCAACTCTACCCCAATCTTTCTTTTGAACTACCCAATTACTAATAACAATTTTAGACATGTAATTTTCATTTCCTTGTATAAAAGTGAACAGTTTCTCCTTATCAAGTCCCTTGTAATTAGTCTTTGATATTTACCTTATATTTCTTTTGGATCTTGTATGTCACATTTTCTATTGATTTCAGGTCTTTTTCCAACAAAATCTTGAAAGTCTGATAATTCATTGAATGTCCAGTTTGTTTTCATTTGGCATTCTGCTTAACTTTGCAGGGTATGATATTTTCAGTTACAATCCAACACAGAGGCTTAGACAGTTGCGTAGAACACCAAGAAGTCAATATTTTGTGGGGATACATTCAATTTGCATCAAAGGTGGATCTGATCCCATCTCAACATGGCTATGAGGCCAGTTCCTTATCCCTCATTCCATGTTGGCTCTGATGTCTTCTATTTGTATAGATGATAGCATAAAGTCAGGGGGTTTCTTACTTGGGAATTCCAAGTCTGACTCCTGTTAGATATTAGAGATTGTTCAGCTTAAATTCCCACCTCATAGTGAAGTCTCTCCCACAATAGCCCTTCTAGGTAGTCATGCAGCCTCTACCCAAACACTTTTAGTGATGAGGAATGCATTACATCACAAGGTAGTTCACTTCACTATCAGCTATTCTAATTTGGGAGGTGTTCTTGATATCAAGTGGGATCATATCTCTGAGTAACTACCACCTATTGGTCTTGGTTCCACCTCTATGGCAACCTATAAGTAAGTCTAATAACTTTCTAAATTAAAACCCTGTTTATTCTCACCATCAAACCTTCCCTGATTCTCCTCCTGCTGCTGGACCTTGCTAGAAAAAGTCATAAAGCCATGTTAACTGCACCCATTACAAATTATGTGATCTGTTCTCAACTGGACCCTGACTTTTGTACAATAATCCTTTTTTATTCTTTCCTGATCTCGCTTCCCACTCCAACAATTCCAAACCTTTTCTTCTTTCCTCTACTCACCTATACCAACTCTTCCTTCCTCCCTCCAAAAGAGGATTTTGCATCCTACTTTACTGAAAATCTTTTCAGAGGCCAGCCACCATGATCTCCTTCAATTCTACTAGACCTGACCTCAGAATCTTTTTAATCCTTTTTAATCTGGGAGGCAAGCAGGATTAAGTGACTTGGCCAAGGGTCTCACAGCTAGCAAGTGTCTGAGGCTGAATTTGAACTCAGGTCCTCCTGACTCCAGGGCTGGTACTCTGTTTACTGTGCCACCGAGCTGCCCTAGATTCTTTCCCCATTCCTTCTTCCTTTGCTTCGGGAAGAGGTATCCATTCTTGCCAAGGCCAACTCCTCTCTTTGTGCCCTTCATTCTTCCCCCTTCTCGCTGATCTAGGTGGCCCCCCCAAGCTTTGCCTCCTTTTTTTCCTTCTCATAACTAATCTGTGCTTATTAATTCCCTTGATAATCTGATTCTTTCCTAGCTTTCTTGACTTGATAATATTCTCCTCCATATAACCTCTATTTCAACTAAACCAAACTACTTACTAACTATTGCTTAGACTTTATGTTGGACCTCCTAGTCCCTCTCCTTGTCTTTGCATAGGCTGTGCCACAGGCCTGGAGTAGCAATAGCAGCAACATTTATATTTGTTGCTGTCATTCAGTTGTGTCTGACTCTTCATGGTCCTATTTGGGGTTTTCTTGACAAAGATACTAGAGTGGTTGCCATTTTCTTCTCCTGCTCACTTTACATATGATGAAACTGAGAGAAGCAAAGTTAAGAGACTTGCCCAGAGTCACACAACTAACAAGTGTCTGATGCCATATTTGACCTTAGGAAGATGAGTCTTCCTGCCTCCAGGCGCAGCATTTTATCCACTGTGCTACCTACTGTGTCTCAAAAGTCTCAGTGCAATTTTAAACTTTAATAGTATTAATAAGTCATTACATATATATGTATGTGTATATATATGCATGTACATATACATACTATATATTCACATATGCATATATACATATACAGACATACATACATGTACACACACACACACACATATATATATGTAGTATGTATCTTAAAACTGATCTAAGATTTTTGGGACACTATGTTGCTTTAAGATTTGTAAAGCACTTTACACATATTATGTCATTTGATCCTTACAACAACCTTGTAAGGAAAGTATTAGAGGTATTATTTATCCCTGTTTTATAAATGAAGAAACTGAGACAGAGCAAGGTTATATCCCTTCTCCAAGGTCATCCAGCTAGCAAGTATCTGAGGCAGGATTTGAAGTCATCTTTCTGACTCTGCATCTAGGACTCTCTCCTCTACACATTTTTACCCCTTATCTGAAAATCATCAGTTTTCTTCAAGACTCAGTTTAGGTACTGCCTTCTAAAGGGAGCTTTTCCTGACACCTGCCCCTCCCTCCACTGTTTGCACTTGTTCTCTACTTAAGTGATCTTCTCTTTCCTTCTACGTGTATCTGTTGTACCTTGTGACTCAGTCTCACCTTTCCTACTTTCCCTCCTTCCCCGCTCCCAACCCCCCATCCTCACCCTCACAGAACAGTCAGGGATATTCTTGAAGGCAGGAACTGACTCTTAAGCTCAGTGCCTTTCCTAGTGGCCTCAATTCAGTAGATATCAAATAAATGTTTGTTGAATTCCTAACCTCTTGTATGCCCTCCATCATCCCCAAAATGTTCTCTTCTCCATGCTCATCTCCAGGAATTAATAATTTGTTCAACTCTTCCTCGGTGATCCTGTTTTGAGACCACGCTCTCTACCAAAGGTTAGTACTAAATTGTGTGGAAGAGATTATAAATATTGAAGGAGTTTAGGGGAGAGAAATCAACAAGGGCTGGAGTAGTTAAGGATTTTGTGAAGGAGAGGAAACAAGCTGGGCCTTGAAGGATGGGCAGGATATGAGGAGGGGGAGAAGAGGATGAAGAACCACCCAAGCAGGGAGATTGGTAGGAGCAGAGGAGGGTTTGATGGGTCAGAATGTGTTCCTTAGTGACAACTAGGTTCTTTCCATTTCTTGTTAAGCTTCTTCCTTCTGTCTTATGCATTAGGTGATTATATCTATTATTACTACAGGCAAGATAACAGCTCAACATAACGATAGCCGAGTTCAATTTAGTTCACTGTAATAATTGAGTAGGAATAAGTCGTTCACTGTAATAGGCTAATAAGAATGACAAGGTATAGTAAGTACCAGTTAAGGCATATGCAATTCACATATGCCATTAAGGGGGAGCATTAAAGACACAAATGAATGTAAGTGTAAATAAAAGATGTGTGAGCAGTAATTACAGTTGTACATCCTACTTTGTCATATCTCTCCACCAGGATAGGGCTTAGCTAAAAGTGCCTTCCTTCCTTCTCTACCTGTGCCTTATCCTCTCCCTACTTCTTGAGTTCATTATTTATTGAGCCGTTGAAGGGGTCATGCTTATGGCGTGTGTTCAAACTGGTTATGGTGGGCATAATTTGCACAAAAGGTGGATGTGCGCTGAAGGGGCTGTGATGAATGATGTATCATACATCAGTGGAGTGGTTAAGAAAGGTTTCATGGAAGAGGTGGAACTTGAGCTGGGCCTTGGAGGACGGGTAGCAAAAAAAAAGGGGAAGAGCAATCCAGGAGGAGAGAATGGTCAAGGCAGAGGAGGGTGTGATTGACCCGATGTACGGTTGATGGAATTGGCATTTGAACTGGGACTAGAATTCAGGTGACTCCCTTCTACCCCAGGTCAATATCCTCTCAATCTGCTTCCATCAGGGAATTCTCAGAATGGAATTCCAATGGGGAAGGGAGGGAGTCCTGATTCCCTAGAATGGGTCAAAGGTCTCTCTGTTCTTTACTTTCTCTAGCTGTGAAGTAGGATGGCAAAGTATCTGATGTTCTTTGAAAAGCAAGTGCTAAAGAAAGCCTAGCTTCTTTTTGGAAGTATCCTTATCAATCAGTAGAATTCTGCCATATTCTTGCTAGTCTTTTGTATCTCTGTGTGTATGTACATAGTTAGATGGTTCTGGGACTGGAGTCAGGAAGGCTCATCTTCCCGAGTTCAAATCTGGCCTCAGACATTTACTAGCTATGTGCCCCATAACTTAATCCTGTTTGCCTTAGTTCCTTATCTACAGAATAAGCTGGAGAACAAAATGGCAAACCATTCCAGTATCTTTTCCAATAAAACCCCATATGGGGTCATGAAGAGTTGGGCATGATGGAAACAACTCAACAACAACAAGAAGCATATGTCTCTATGTGTGAGGGGATGGGGTACTACTGTGTTTGGTAAAATGGAATACCACCTACATATTATAATTTGGGGGATTCCCAGAGTCTCTCTCCTAGATGTGTGCTGTTAAATGTTTATCAACAGCCTCTCCAAAAAAATGAAAGAGCCAGATGGCTTAAAAAAAACTCAGATGAGCTTCGGTATCCTCAGTAGTGTTAGAAACATGGTAATTGTGGATCTCAAGAACTCTAGTCCCTCAAAAGGAAACAGATAGTTACACCTTGACTGTGGGACATTCTGTAATAATTTAATAACATTAAATTAATAATAATTTAATTTTTGTTGATGCCTTTTGTTTATTCTTCTCATTACATTCATTTACTGATAGACTCCAGTCTCCAATCCACTTCACTCTGAAGCTCAAGAATAGGTCCCTGCCCAAGTTCCCCTTAACAGCTGTATTTTGGGCCCTCCTGGCTTAGAGTGAATGTCAATAGTAGCTGTTTCTCTTTGGAACAGCAACCCTGATGATCTACCCCCAACCTAGCTTGATTTTTTTCCCTTTTTTTCTAATTAAACAGGCCATCTTTTGACTCACTTCTTAAAGAGGCCTATTCACTGAACGGGCATCACCTCACTCTAAGTGAATACATGAAAAGGCCTTCCCCTAAAAGGGCCAGGGTCTCCCATTGCATCTTGGGTCATCGCCAGTCATCCTTATGAATATCTGGTCACTGGACCCAGAAGGCTCTGGAGGAGAAAGTGAGGCTGATGACCTTGCCCTCCTTCACTCAAATCAGAGCCAACTGCAAGTCATGTCATCATTTCTCTGATGTCATGGTCCTCTTTGAGAACAAAGGACAAACACAACAATAACAAAGGAAAACAGTTAAACAGACCCCTGACAGCTCATCCAAAGTTCCTCAACTCTGTAAGGACAAGAGATATGTGGGTTTCATCTTCTTTTCTTTGGAACCAAGGATTGCTTATTACAATTAATCTGAGTTCAGCTGCCTCTTATTGTGGTTTTCATTTATATTACTGCCATCATTGTATGTTTCATTCTCTTGGTTTTGCTCTTTTCCCCCTGCATTACTGCTTATAAAACTCATGTTTCTATGAATTCCTCATATTTGCCATTTTTTATAACACAAAAACATTCTACTCCACTCATAAACCACAATTTGTTCAGCTACTCCTTAGTAGCTCTACCCCCAACTTTATTTCCTTTTTTTTTGCTACCACAAAGAATCTTGCTATAAACATTGCGTGGCCTATGAGACCTTCCTTTCTGCCTTGGAGTGTCCAGTTGTGTGAATGACTGGGTTGAAGAGTATGAAGAATTTAGTAACTTTTCCAAATTATTTTCCAGAATGGTTGGGCCAGTTCACTGACTGACAATATATTAAGGTTCCTGATTTCTTATAGCACCTTTGAGTATTGACTCTTGCTGCCTTTTGTCATTTTCACTAATTTGGCTAATAGGTATGAGGTGAAATCTCAGAGTTGTTTTAATTTGCATTTGTCTTATTATCACTAATTTGAAATATTTTTTCATATGGTTGTTAATAATTTAATTTTTTTTGAAAATGGTTTGACTCGTCTATTGGGGAATGATTTTCAGTGATATTCTACAATGTACAAACAGCCTACTTTGGTCTCTTATAGGATGGGGAAGTGAATGTAAAGACCTTGGTTTTCAAACTTTCCCATTTCATTTAGACATCATCTGCCTACAAGAAGTGTGGCTATTGAAAATGACTTTCCTCAATTTAGCTAGCTATCCTCCCAAATGACTTCGTCAGAGGAAGCGCTGGGTGGACTAGTCATTTTGATTTTAGTCAATATTGCAGGGTTAGTCTCCAAGACATCTGGTCCATGTAACAAGAATCTATTTTCTCACTCTTGATCCAAGGTCCTTCATAAGATGATTTAGCACAACAGTATATATGTTCTACTGATTCATTTGCATTTCTAGCTTTCTAATTAGTATATTCCAAAGGTATCCATCAATTGGCATAAATGTTCTGGGAAACCTGGATGCCAAAATTGGCAATGGCTCTGCCCTGGTTTTTTCTGGGCATATCCTAAATAATTAAATTACAATTACATAATATTGAGTGGCAACCCTTGGATTAAGTCTAGAAGTAATTATGTGTAGCTCTTAGACCAAGAAGCCAGAATTATTGACTCTTTAATAATCAACCCTTGCCGGCTTATCTGCACTTTAGAGATGGACATCTTAGATTATAGTGGAAGTGATAATTTTTAGCCTTAAACTTATTTTGACCCTCAATATTGCTGACCCTTAGCCAGAACACACAAACAACTGGGATTATCATTCTGATTTTGGAGATAAGGAGAACTGGTGGACTGAGGATCTTTATGGTTCCCTGATTAACCTCTTAAGGACTAAGGATCAGATAGTACTTTATTCACACTGTCTTTTTTATGAAAAAAGTTTTTCTTTTAAGTATGTATCAGCAGATAAAAAATAGACTGAAATAAACCTTGACCATTCCTAGTAAGAGAAAATGATGCACTGATTATCCAATTTCTTGGTTTGAGAAATACTATCATAAATCTTAAGTTAAATCTTGGCAAAGTTAAATCAGAGAATTTAAAAGTGTAGAAGCAGCATGGTAGAACGAAAAGAATGGTGAATTTGGAATCAGGAGGCCTGGCTTTGATGCAGACTGACTGTGTGACCGTGCAAAAGTCATTTAACATGTCTATGCTTTTGATCATGGGCTCATATGATTTAGAACTTGAAGGAGTGTTAGATATATTTTAGTTTCATCTGTAAATTTTGCAAATGAGCAACTGAACTCCAGAGTGGTGAAGTGACTTACTCACGGACTCACAAGTAGCAGAGACAGGATTTGAATCCAGGTCCTCTGACTCTGAATCCAATGCCCTTTCTACCTACCCTATAAGGGGGAGGCCAAAAAATTAATTGATAATGGCCGTATCACTGATGATGGTCAGATCATATATCTCGGACTTGCTGGAACAATTCTAGTGTCAAGAAAAGGCATATTGAGGTTTTGTAAGAGGAAAATCCTCTTTAAGACCATATATCCTAATACTTGATTTAGGAAATATTCGTCAGCCTAGAATCAGTGAAAAGTTTAATTTAGAGGATTTTAAAAAGAGAAGGCAATGTGGATAGAGTGCTACCCACTTTTACACTGCTCTATGGAAGAATCAGGAAGGCCTAGGTTCAAATTCAGCCTCTGGTACCTATTACTCCTGTGACCAGAGACAGGTTACTTAGCCTCTCTGAGCTCCAGTTACCTCATCTGCAAAATGGGGATGATAACATTTATGTGTATATTGATTTGACAGTGTTGCTGTGAGGCTCAAATGGGATGATGTAAAGTGTTTTGCAAACTTTCAAACACCATAAATGTGAGTTATCATTAATGTTGGATTAGTTTTTCAGTTCTACAGTTATCCTGAACTTGATCTAGCCTCCTCTCTGCCCCACCCCCTCCCCCACAAAGCATTTCCAAACACCCAGGAGAACATAAAAAGAAGATTCTATGAGAAACTTCAAATCCCCCTTTCATACAACTTGCTTTTTTTAAGCTATAATAAATTGTACATGTTGCTTTCAAAACTGTCCTGTTAGAATGTGCTTCCTTCTGAATTTTTATACATTTGTAAAAGTGTTACATTGGCGATCTTTCTTTTCCACATCATTATTACTAACCTTGGTCATCCCCCAGTCCCTTCCTCTGATTAAAAACTGAAAAGAAGAAAGAAAAAAAGCCCAAACTTTGTAATGTAGAGAGTGACCTCAGTGTAGTGTAATGTAGTGAGGCCCCATGGGTTGCATGGTGCTGTTGTAGTGTGGATCAAAGGGAGGCAGGGTAGATATCTGTAGCCTCTTTTCCCCTTACCCTTCTCCAAGGTAGGCTTTAATTCCTGCCAAGAGGGGAAGCTCTGCTTGTCCCAGAGAGAGGTGGTACTGGGGTAGAATTATATCTGTCTACTCCCTTAAATATTATTAGTCTAGGGAATATGATCAGGCTCAATCTAATATCTGATTACTGTTTCTTATTACTGGGGGAAAGCAGGACTCCAAGCTCTATACCCAAGGCTTGACTCCTTTCCCACCAAATACCAATTCCATAATAAACACACATAGTGGATAGCCAAGAAACTGATTTTCCAAATGATAGCAAAAATATAAATCAGAGAAAGTGTGTTGTTGTTGTTGTTGTTGTTGAGTCGTGTCTGATTCTTCATGATCCCATTTGGTGTTTTCTTGGCAAAGATACTGTAGTAGTTTGCCATTTCCTTCTCCAGCTCATTTTACAGATGCGCAAATGGAGGCAAATAAGGTTAAATGACTTGCCCAGCATCCCACAGCTATTAAGTGTCTGAGGTCAGATTTGAACTTGGGTCTTCCTGAGCCCAGCATTCTATTCACTGTGCACTCAGAAAAAAGTATACACAGGAGAATAAAGACAATACAATCCCTTTGTGAGAAAGATAATTCACCATAATCAAAAGAAAGGGTTTTAGATCTTCCCCAAGAGAAACTCCCTGAAATCTCTAGTGTAGCAAGCTGGGGACAGGAACTTGATGGAGCTTTTTGGCTCCACTCACATCTTTCCAGAATCTTTTCCTTCAGTAACCTGAGCTGGAGTTGGCCTCTTCCACTCTCCCTCTCAAGCTGGAAGCCACCAGCTCCCAAAACAACTTTCTTCTCATAGCTGGAAGCCAGAATTACCTGAAGAGACTGCAAGCTAGAGAAACCTGAAGAAAGATCGGATGGGAAACAAAGCACTCTTGTTCCCACAAACTCCACTCTGCGTCTCATACAGGGCAGGACACTCAACTCCGCCAATAAGAAGAGAGTCTCATTCATACCTTTGGGCTTTGGGACAGCGGTTATAATACAAAATAAATTCACATAATGGTCATGTTCAAAAATGAATGCCTCTGTAGCTTAGGCCTATCACCTTTCTGGTGGCACAGGGTGGTTCCTTGGTATTAATTTTTTTTTCTGAATGCTTTTTGTATTTTTTGTTTGATGTGGGAACTTGGTATTTTGCCTATGACATTCATTTAACTTTTCCTTTGGGAGTTCCTTTTAGGAGATGATTTGTAGCTTCTTTTTATCTTTATTTTGCCCTATGATTCTAATAGATCTAGACACTTATAAAAATTATTGAAATATAGGTACAGGATTTAAAGAAAAATCATCTATTTTTTAGGGAGTCCAATAACTCTGATTATATTTCCTTGAGCTGTTTCCCAGGTCAACTATTTTTGATATATCTTATATTTTCTATTTTTCAAACTTAAGGCACTATTCTAATATTTCTTGCTGTCTCATGCAAACATTCATTTCTGCTTCATCTATTTTAGTTTTTAGGAATTCCACTTCTTGGGTAAAATTGAACATTTTCTCTTCTAAGCAATTCTTTCTAATTGTTTTCTCAAGAGCTTTTAGTTCACTTTGGCCTCTTACCTCTACCTCATTTCTTCCAGGTAGTCCATTTTATTTTCTTTTGAGTCACTGATTGCATTTCTATTCACTTCATCTTTTTGGAACTCCAGATTTGCAATAATTTTTTCATACTTGTTTTCTTTGACCCATTTCTGCAGTTTTAGGTCCTGATTTGGTGTTTGTGACAGATTGAGGCTTAGTCCTCTGTTTTGTTTTGGGTGGGGTGATCAGCCCTGCTTGATCTTACCCGAGGTTTGCTAGGTTCCTGTATTGACCCCCATCTTCTAGGGTTTCAGTCCCCTTGGGCATTGAAATAAAGAGGGCTGATCTTTGGATGCAGAGCCTTGTAAGCTGCATATGTCCTTCTCTGTTTATGTTGATTCTGGGTTCGCAGGAAGGGTACCCTTTCTCATTGCCCATGGGCTTCTGGATGACTTTTTGTTCAGTGCTAGGGTGGAAGAAGTCACTTTTGGTAGTTTCTCATTGGATTATTTGATCATTATTCAGTAAGGGGGAGAATTAGGGTTTTGCTAGAGTGCGCATGTGTGAACTGGATGATCTGTTTCCCATTCAGGAATCCATCTTGTCAGAAAGTCTCATATTGAGTTGTTGATGCATTGACACTTAACAATGACACTTAACCATGTTTCTCCTCCCATCTTCCCCACTCAATAGAACCTTCCCTAAAAACTCTCTCCTCGCCCAAAATATAACAGACAAAAAATCCCAATATATTGGCCATATCTAAGAACACATGTCTCATTCTGCCCTTATAGTACACCATCTCTTTGCTAAGAGGAAAGAGGCATGTATAACAAAACTGCTATTTGCCACTACTGTGGCTGTGTAAGACCAATAAAACCAGTTAACAGGAGGGCAATTAGCACAGGTTCTTTGATCTGCTTTTCTAAGTAACTTTAAGGAGTTTATAATCTTACTTTAATTAAACACACACATATATGTACATACACACACACACACACATATATGTATATATCATTTAGTTCAGGGGAAAAAGCACCCTGAACTTCAGAGAAAACACCAGCAGAAATTACAAGCAGAAATTATATAAACAGAGCAAAATAACACAAATCAACAGACAGGCTTCTAGCTGTCTGTCCAAAGCTATACATACATAGTTACCAGAGAGAGAGAAACACAAACATCTGGGTTTTCAAAGCCAGGGAGATCCTTAACTATGGCTACCCAGAGTCTCATCTGGTCAAGTCACACAGCACTCTTCCAGAGAGTGAGCCCCAAAACAAAATGCTAACCTCAGAGCATATATATACTTCTTCAGGGTCAGAGGGCATCACAACCATGTGACTCAAACCCATGTGACCTAGTCCTTCCTGTGACTTAAGCAGGTCATCAAAAAACTCTTGATTCAATTAAAGACTCTTGATCGAAACAAAAGCAAGACTCAAAGGCACTTGATTGCCTTAGTGCTGAGAAGCACTCCAAAACAAAAGACAACAAAAAAGTCCCACCCTGCTTGTCATTACAGATGATCGAGTTGTCTAGTAGAGATTATCAGAGGATGTGCAGTACTGAATGGATAAGAATTATTTGTAAAGAATTCATCAAAACACCAGGCTAAGTGGTTCTGGCTAGATAATACCGGGGTTGAACTATAGTTATCTCTTCCACATTGTGACTTTCCCCATCTTGGTTTTGATATATCATGGGTTGATTAATTAAATGGTTTCATTAGTGTTTTGTGCTGGAGGTTAGAAAATACCTTGCCAGCAAGAGATTGCTCTTTAAGGTGTTATCGCTTCTGGACAGTGCCCTTGGCCACCCAGAACCCCATGAATGCCACACTAAAGGTGTTGAAGGTACCTACATGCATATGTCTCTTATTCGGCCTCTTGGTTGGGGGTAATGTGGACATTTAAGGCACACTACACACACTACTCAAAAATATCTTTTGTTATACACACAGTATGTTCAATATTTTTCTCAAATTTGTTTCTTTTTTTAAAATTCATCTTTATTTTGTTTTTTTAAAAATTTCTTTTTCATATAGTATTTTTACTTAATATTGACCTACATATAGCCTATGACCAAATACTCATCCAAATTTACAATAGGGTACTGTAAATACTCCACAAAAGAAAAAATTCAGATTTCCTCTTTGGTATGAAGAGAGGGCAAAAAATTTTACACTGATTTTCCAGATCACAGGAGTACCAAGCCCTTAGTCCCCATGATGTGGAAAAGGATAACTGTATTTCTTTTTTTTTTTTTTTTTTTTTTTTTTTTTTTTTTTTTTTTTTTTTTTTTTTTTTTTT
>JAQQSZ010006399.1:0-13603 GCA_028646595.1 Phalanger gymnotis
GGACCTCCTTTTCCATTTGGCTAATTCTGCCTTTCAAGGCATTCTTCTCCTCATTGGCTTTTTGGAGCTCTTTTGCCATTTGAGTTAGTCTATTTTTTAAGGTGTCATTTTCTTCAGTATTTTTTGGGTCTCCTTTAGGCAGTCATTGACTTGTTTTTCATGGTTTTCTTGCATCATTCTCATTACTCTTCTGAATTTTTCCTCTACTTCTCAAACTTGCTTTTCCTAATCCTTGTTGAGCTCTTCCATGGCCTGAGACCAGTTCATGTTTTTCTTGGAGGCTTTTGATGTAGGCTCTTCGACTTTGTTGACTTCCTCTGGTTGTATGTTTTGGTCTTCTTTGTCACCAAAGAAAGATTCCAAAGTCTGAGTCTGAATCTGAGTCTGTTTTCACTGCCTGGCCATGTTCCCAGCCAACTTACTTGACCCTTGAATTTTTGTGGGGACATGACTGTTTGTAAAGTATAGGGTACTTTGTCCCAAACTTGAGGGGCTGCGCTGTCATTTTCAGAGCTATTTCTCACAGCCAGCTCTGCCACACCAGCACTCCTCCTTCCCCAAGAGCCCCCAACCCGGACTGGACGCAGATCTTCAGCAGGCTCTGCACTCCTGCTCTGATCTACCACTTAATTCCTCCCACCAGGTGGGCCTGGGGCCAGAAGCAACTGTAGCTGTAGCTCTGTAAGCAGCCTCAGAGCTGCATCACCTCCTCTGTCCCTGGTGCAGTGGCTGAACCAGCAACTCCTTTTACTCTGTCCCCTGCAGCTTTTCCCACTAATCTTCTCTGTTATCTTTGGTGTTTGTGGGTTGAGAAGTCTGGTAACTGCCACAGCTCACTGATTCAGGGCGCTAGGGCCTGTTCTGTCTGACTCCTGGTCTGGTTGGTCTGGGCCTAGCCCATGCTGGGCTCTGCTCCCCTCTGCTCCAAGCTCCTTGTGAAAAACCTTACTGCAACCATCCAGGCTGTCCTGGGCTGGAGTCCTGCTTCCCTGTGCTATATCTTGGGTTTTGCAATTCTACGATTTGTTCAGAGCCATTTTTATAGGTGTGTGGAGGGACCTGGGGGGGAGCTCACTCAAGTCCCTGCTTTCCAGCAGCCATCTTGCCTCCACCTCCCAATTGCACTTTTTAAAAATGGAATTTTAGTAGGTGAGATTTAACTTGTATTTATCTTGTTTGTGCATAGTTATTCATATTTTGTCCCTGAAATTGAATTGTGGTTTCCTTGAGGGCAGGAACTGTTTTTGGCCTTTCTTTGTATCTTCAGCTCTAAGCACAGTGCCTGGAACATTTTAGTGGGTTTTTAGCCATGTTTAACTCTTCATGACCTCATTTGGGGTTTTCTTGGCAAAAATACTGAAGTGGTTTGCCAATTCCTCCTCCAGCTCATTTTGCAGATGAGGAAACTGACACAAAAAGAGTTGATTGACTTGCCTACAGTCATGCAATTTTTAGGTGTCTGATGCCATATTTGAATTCAGGAAGATGAGTCTTCCTGACTCTAGGACCAGTGCTCTGTCCTTTGTGTCCCTTGGCAAGACTTGGAAGGCCTTCAGAAAAAGGTGTTAGAATGCGGCAAGATCCTTAGCAGCAATTTGCTGAATACAACAAAGAATTGTTCAAATAACATGTTTTGCTTAAAGAACTACTTTTTAGGCTAAACCAAGTTCACAGTTAGGTAGTGAAATAATGAGAAAAATGACAAAGGAGGAAAAAATTGTGTTTGGCCACTTTTCTACATGTACCCTTCTTGATCTCCCTATAGGCAGCTTTTCTTGGGTCACAGTCCTTTGGAACTTGATTTCCCCTACCAGCTTAAATCATCCCCAAAGGCTGTTAGCTGATAATGGCTTAAGATATTACCCTAATCAAAGTTATTTATATTTGAATAGGAAATTCTTAGAGGCCTCAAAGTCATTTAGAAAAGTCCAGAAGGGAAAAGATATTAGGAATAGGTTGTTTGTGCAGTGGATAGCACGGGGCCTGAGGTCAGAAAGGCTTGAGTTCAAATATGTCCTCAGATACTTAGTAGATAATGTGACTTTGGGCAAGTCACTTGATCTTTACCTGGGTTTCCTCATCTGTAAAATGGGGATAATAATAGCACCTACTTCCCAGGGTTATTGTGAGGATAAAGTAAGATATTTGAATGCACAAAGCATGATGCCTAGCACATTGTGGGTGCTTAATAAATGCTTATACTCTATTATAAATCACTTTGAAAATGACTAAAGTCTCCTATTTGTAAAAGTAGTTTGGCTGTTAGAAAAATGCCTGAATTGTGAATTTATGCATCATGACTTTGTGTCTCCCAAAAGTGGAGCCTTGAGGGCAGGAACTGGGTCCTTTTTCACGTTTCTATTCTTGGTACCTAGAACAATTTATCACACATTGTAAGTGCTGAATCAGCATTGGTCGAATTGATTTGGAATTAATATCATTTTAGACACAGGATAAGCATGACTTAGAGCATGCAGGTTTCAGGAGCCTTATTCCAAAACAACACAATGGTTAGCATGGAACAGTCCTACACTTCACACTTTCATGACCAGGGGACATATTGTTAGATCACTGATTAGAGTCATGCTATGGGCTACTTTTACAAAGTCATATGGTAATTGCAATAGATGATTGCCAACCTAGGCCTGTGCAGAAGGCAGTCCAGAGGGTTGAGTCAGCCATTTATAAGGCTCCTCTGTTAAAAATAGCCAATGACGAATCTAGTTTTCCCTCTCTGTGTAACCTGGACTGTTGGTTGTAACTGAAGACTACGATGTGTATGCCAGTATGCATGTCATAGGAAAAACAAATCATCTAAAAAAATAAGGGCATGCCGTTGTAGAAGAATGAATGGATCAAGTGGCAAATGAAGAGAGACATTTGAAGAGAAAACAATCTAGACAAGCTGAACATTTTCCACAAAAGATTTTCCCTATGCATAAGAAAGAGGAATGAAAAAATTTGGATTGACTAAGTCCTGGGCAAATATACTTGAAACCTAAAAAAGAATCAATACCCCAAATAGAGAGTGCTTCAAGAGCTTGAGCATAAGGTAGTAGCTCAGCCTAATATAGTTTAAACCAGAGGGATGGAAGCAGAACTGAGAAGCAAGTACTGCATAAGACTCAAAGAGTTTTCAAAATCTACTCTCTAAATATGTCAGGCATGATATCTGGAACTGGATATAAAATGCAGCTGTAGAGAAAATGTTATCATCCAGAGTCACAGGCTAAGCTGCAAAGGATCTTTTGAAGTCACTGAGTGAACCCCACTGCTTCAGGTTTGTAGACAAGGAAAACATGGCACTGAGAGGTTAAGCTATTTGCCTAAAGTCACACAGAGAGCAGGTGGTAGAGTCAGGTTTCAAATTAAGTCCTCTGGCTTCAACTCTAGCACAGTCGCTCTCTGTATCATGCTTAATAAAATGTTAATAGAGGCAACTATATAAATGCTAGCTAGTATTATCAAAAGAAAGTCAATATTAATTATAATAAATGATAATATTGAGTTACATCGAATAATAATAACTGTAACATATAATATATAATATATATGTAAGAATTAGCAGGATGATTTCTGTTTCCATAAGGGTTATCTGAACAAGGAATGCAGTCAACACACCCTGTTAGCCTAATGGCTATGTTTCCATATTAGGAGATGGGTGCATAAATGGAAGGTTTTCACAGGAGAGAGTTCTGGAAAACAGCCTGGGGGTCACAGGGGACAAAAGTTGAACAAAGGTTAAGGGCCTTCTTAACCAAGATTGTTTAATAAGGTTCATACATAATAACTTATATACCCCTAAGGAGGGGTTAGTGCCATTTTGTGAACATGCCTTACTTGAGATGGGAGGGGGAACATATTAAGGGGAACATGTAGTAGGTATTTTGGGAAGCCTGTAAACTATGCTGACTCTCACCAATCAGAGTCATCAAGGAGGAAATGGCAGCCAGGAATGGTGACAAAAGGGCTTATTCTTGCGTCTGTAGGGTGTGGGGGAACTCATCTTGGGTCCCACACCTGCCCTTCAGGCCATATTAAAGTTCCAACTGCTTTACTCATCCTGAATCTGTCTAATTTACTGTGTCTATTTGGGCATGAAGGGTTATTTCTTACAATAATGATTTAATATATAAACAGTAATATACAATAATAACAATAAGAACCGGCATTATAGCTAGCATTTATTTAGTATCTTATATTAACCTTCTACTAAGAAATGATACGTATAGTGTGAGATCCAATAATATGTATGGTGTGGCATGTATGTGTGTGACACATGCAACATATTGTGTGAATATATAAAACCCTTCCTGGGTAAAAACCAGAGCACGAACCAGGAGAGCAACGACCACACTTCTCCCAGGGTAACACCACCTTGGAAGCACTGAAAAGTTGCAAATTCTCAGAACTATTTCTGAAAACAACAACATAAAAGAGTCTGGTCCTTGGTGTACTGCCTCCCCACCCCTCATGAGCAGAGCCCAACTTTAATATAAAATTAAAAGTAAAGAAATAGCCTGGCAAGGAATTTGACCATAAAAACCTACTGTGGTCGCAGGGAAGACCAATACATAAAATTAGAAGAAGGTAGTACTGTTGTTGATTAGACCTAAGCCCAATAAGAATTCCTGGAAGAGTTAAAGAAAGAGATAAGAGAAAAAATTGTAGAAGAAAATGTAGAGAAAAAATGGGGAAAAGAAATGAGTGATGCAAGAAAATTATGAAAAGAGAATTAATGCTTTGTAAAAAGAGGTACAAGGGACAGCTAAGTGGTGCAGTGGATGGAGTCCCTGAATTCAGGAAGACTCATCTTCCTGAGTTCAAATCTGGCCTCAAAAACTTTGCCTGGAGAGCAATGAGCTGGAGAAGGAAATGGTAAGCCACTTCAGTATCTCTGCCAAAAACAAAACAAAACAAAAACCAAAACACCAAATAGAGTCATGAAGAGTCAGACAAAACTGAAGAACAATTGAACAACAATAACAACAAAAGAAGCAGAAAACATACTAAGGGAAACATCTTTAAAAACAGAATTGGCTTAGTGCTAAAAGAGGCACAAAAATTCATTGAAGAAAAGAACTCCTTTAAAAGCAGAATAGATCAAATTTAAAAAAATAGATACAAAAATTCACTGAAGAAAATCCTTAAATAGCAGAATTGACTAAATGGGAAAAGAGATACAAAAGGTCACTGAAGAAAGTAATTCTTTAAAAATTAGATTTGGTCAAGTATAAGCTATTGACTCTACGACACTTCAAGAAACAATGAAACAAAGTCAAAAGAATTAAAAAGTAGAAGAAAATATGAAATATCTCATTGGAAAAACAACTGACTTGGAAAATAGGTCGAGGAGAGATAATTTAAAAATTGTTAAACTACCTGAAACCTATGACCAAAAAAAGAGCTTAGGTATCATATTTCAAGAAATCATCAAAGAAAACTGCCCCAATATCTAAGATCCAGAGGGTAAAATAAAAATTGAAAGAATCTACCAATTACCTCCTGAAAGAGATCCCAAAACTCCAAGGAATATTATAGCCAAATCCCAGAGCTTCCAGGTCAAGGAGAAAACATTGCAAGCATCTAGGAAGAAACAATTCAAATATCGTGGAGCCACAGTCATGATGACACAAAATTTAATAGCTTCCACAATGAAGGAGTGGAGGGCTTGGAATATGGTATTCTGGAGGACAAAGGAGGAGGATTACAACCAATAAAAATGTACTCAGCAAAACAAAACAGGGGGAAAATGGATATTTAATGAAACAGAGGACTTCCAAGTATTCTTGATGAAAATACCAGAGCTGAATAGAAAATTTGATGTTCAAACAAAAGACTCAAGAGAATCATAAAAGGTAAATGTGAAAGAATAATTGTAAGGCACTCAATGGAGTTAAACTGTTTACATTTTTATATGGGAAAATGATACCTGTAACTCCTAAGATCTTTATCATTATTAGGACAGTTAGAAGGAGTCTGCATAGACAGAGGGCATGAATATGAAGCAATTGTACTGGGATGAGCTCTGAAAAAGAATGTAGGAGTTAAAAATATGGATGCACTGGGAGAAGGAGGAAGGGAGAGCTAGAATGGGATAAATTTTCTCACATAAAGGAGGAGCACAAGGAAGAGCTTTTAGAGTGGAGGAGAAGATGGTGGTGGGCGAGTGATCAGGGGCAATGCTAGAACTTCACTCTCACTGGAATTGGTTCAAAGAGGGATGAATATATGTTTACATGTGTGGGTATACATATAATAACCACACACAGACATGCATATATACATACATATATACATATATATGTGTGTGTGTACATACACAGAATTATCCCTTCCATATCAGAGGGATTAAGGGTACAGCACCCCCACAGTCTGGAAAATTTGTAGAAAATTTTTTGGCCTTCCCTTTGTCTGAGAAGTCTGAATTATTATGGCATTAAAAGATAAAATATGTTGCTATTATAAAATAATATACATATATTTTATGCATTTCTGAGTTTCCAAACTTTTTCTGTGTTGTCTGCTGACCTTTGTTTTCTGTCAAAGAATAGGAAATCAAAGGGATGCTTATCAATTGGGGAGTGGCTGGACAAGTTGTGGTATATGATTGGGATGGAGTACTATTATTCTATAAGAAATAAGGGGAAGGGTGCTTCCAGAAAAAAAAAAAAAAACATGAAAAGGCCCCTCTATGAACTGAAGCCAAGTGAAGTGAGAAGAATCAGGAGATCATTGTGCACAGTAAAAGCAATGTTGTAATGATTATCAACTGTGAAAGACTTGGCTGCTCTGATGAATACAATGATCAGAACCAATTCCAAAGGACTCATAAAGAAATGTTATCTGTATCCAAAGAAAGAACTGTTAAACTCTGGGCAAAAATTGAAATACAATTTTCTTGGCTTCTTCCTTCTTTTCTTTCTTCCTTCCTTCCTTCCTCCCTTCACTCAGGGTAAGAGTCAAGCTTAGTATTAAGTTTATTTATTTGTTCTCTTTTAAATTTATTTTTAAATACAGCTTTTATGAAGCCATAGAATTGTCATTGATCATAGATCCCAATAGATAGGACTAGGTTCTTCTCCCACACCCGCTTAAGTAGTAAAAGAAATCTGGTTAAAATGAACAACAGGGGTAGGCGAATATGCAGTCCAAGGGAATATGTCTAAAGCTAGTGAGGGAAACTGGCACACTCCTGCTGTGCAACCAGTCTTTGGTCTAAGTAATATTCACTCATATTTTTGTAGTGTTTTAAGCTTTTTCTTCACAATTTAATTCAAGCATCACTATCCCCTTTTTATAGGTGAGGAAATTGATACTCTGAGAGGTCAGGCTTGGTAATGTGACTACTGAATGTCTAAAACAGAATTTGGACTCTGCTGGAGGAAGTACAATTATCTACCATTGTACTGAATGTATTGTACATAAATATTTCAGTTTTGTTTTGTCCATCTCCTTTGGTTCATGTGCAATTCTATCCCTCTGGCATTCAATGTACCCCTGAACTAAGGGATACCAAGCAATTAACTGGTCACATCATTCAGTCAATTGACAAGTATTTGTTAAGTACTTACTATGTTCCAGGGACTGTGCTAAGCACTAGGGATATAAAGAAAAGAAAAGAAAAAAAAGTCTCTAATCTCAAGCAACTTACATTCTAATGGAGGATACTGTTATAGGAATTTCCGATTTCCTTTTATTATTTAGAAGTGATGTCCATTTCTCCTGCAACTTTCATTAACTAAAAGTCTGTTTTCTATTAACCTCATCTGACCAGAACCTGACTCATGGAATAATAATGTTAAAGGGATGTTAGGGTTGTTTCTCCTAGTTGAAAGGTTTCTGGGTTGACTAAAACCTGTCCCATGAGATGTAAAAATTTACTTAAAACCTTAAATATTCCTTAGATAAGTAGCCAGAGGAAGGCTCTCAACTATCCCTGAATCCAGTGACATGTTCCCTTTCAATCAGCCTATTGGTGGACCATGTAAATATAGTTTAGTCTGTTACTTGACTTAGTTTACTTATAGAGTTGGTTTGATGAGGCTTATTTCCTTAGAAGATATATGAGATTATGACTCTATTCGATTAAGGTAGTCCAACTTTTATAACATTGAAGGAAGTGCGCCAACTTATGGCCTAAGAGGATTGTACAAGATTGCAATATGTAAAAGAATTATTTCTCTGTCACTCTGATGTAATTTTGCATATAAGAAGCCTGGTTAGCATCCTAACAATTGTTTAGGTTTTCTCTGAAATCTAAACCTCTGTTTGAATACAGTAATAAAACCAAGGTTTTTACCTCTATAATTCCTGCATGGTGATAAATATACTTTGGCAGCAGTTACTTACTACATGAGCTCAGAAAGAAGATATTTCTTCCATAGCAACACAACATGTAAAGAAATAGGTACATTCATGATACAGACAGAGTAGCTGGGAGGTGTATGTTAGAAATGGTTCCTTTTCTTAGACTGGGTTTCCTACGTAAAAGATCATCAAGTTACTCAGATGATAGTGTCATTGATTTAAAGTGGGAAAGGAATCTTAGAGGCTATCTAGTTTCAATCCTTCGATTTATAGCACCGTTGAAGAATCTAAGGCCTAGATAGATTGAGGGATTTTCTAAGGTCACACAGAAAGTGAATACTCAAAATTAAACAAAAATACAAATGTTAGAAGATTATTTTTCATGTGTAATTGAGAAAAATTTAAAAAAAAATTAAAAACTGGGAATATATTTTGCATGATTGCACATGTATAACCTATATCAAATTGCTTACTCTATCAAGGTGGGGGTTGGTGAAGGAGAGAGAGAGAGAATTTGGAACTCAATTTTTTTTTAAAAAAAGTTAAAACAGTAGAGTCAGGATTTGGAACTCAAGTCCTCTGACGCTGATACTGAACCTGATACTTCCCACTGCACCTTGGACTCATCATGCTTTGTTTCAAGAAAAAGCCAAATAACTTGATTTTTGTATGCCAAACTGAATCGTTTGTTGTTTCCTATACTTGGCCTTCTACCTTTTTTCTTCAAGAATAACATTTTCCACAGGAGTCAATATGGCAGATTAAGTAGCAAATTGCTGTAACTCTTCCATATTCACATCCAAACAACCATAAAATAGCACCCCCAAAACAAATTCTGGAACAGCAGAACCAGCAAAAGACCAGGTGAAAAATCTTTCAGCCCAAGAAACCTGGAAGATTGGCAAGAAATGTCTGTCTTATTAAAGGAAAAAGGAAGCACAGTTCAGGACAGGAAGCATTCCAGCAAGCCAGCAGCAAGCCCCACCTCAGCAAACCAGAGGGAAATCCTGAGTCCAAGTACAGTGGGTCAGGCAAATAGCCAACACCAGGACCCCCTACATGCCTCAGCACAGCCAGGGCAGCTGGCAGACTTAAGCTCCAGAACGGCCAGGTGCTTTAGTGTAGCCCTGGCTAAATAGGCATCCTCCAGCCACCAGACTTCCATGTGCTTCAGCACTGCACCAAGCAAACAGGTAGATGCGAATTCTACAGGTGCCTAAGCAAATAGGCAGACTCCAGTGGGCAGACTGCCACATACTTCAGTGTACCAGCCCCAGCGTACTCCAGGTACTACCACTAGGACCCCAGCTCGGCACCAGATAAGCTGCCAGATCCCTATGGCCTCTAGCAGTGCCAGCCACCCTCTACCCCCTCAGCACAGCACCAGACATGATAATCCCCTGTGAGCCTCAGGGCAACATAAGTTTAGCACCAGCTAAACAGTTAAGAACTACAGCCACTGGTACAAGAAACCTGAGGCAGTACCCCTTCCAACTTGGGAGCAGAGATCAAATTTAAAAGAAAGGAAAAAGACCAAAAAATGATGAGCAAAAATCAACAAAAAAAGAATCTGACCATAGAAGATTATTATGGTGACAGGGAAGACCAAAACACAAACTTAGAAGGGCACAATAATGTCAAAATACCTATAGGCAAAACCCCAAAGAAAAACAGGAAGTGGTCTCAAGCCCAGAAAGAACTCATGGAAGAGATAAAAAGGGAGTTTAAAATCATATAAGAGAGGTAGAAGAAAAATTGGGAAAAGAAATGAGAGTGACACAAGGGACTTTTGAAAAAAGAGTCAACAATTTGGAAAAAGAAAACAATTGCTTAAAAAGTAGAGTTGGACAAATGGAGAAGAGATACAAAATCCACTGAAGTATACAACTCTTTAAAAAAAGTACAATTGGTCAAATGGAAAAAGTATAAAAGCTAACTCGGGAAAACAACTCCTTAAAAGTTATAATTGGACAAGTAGAAGCTAATGACTCTATGAGACATCAAGAATCAATAAAACACACTCAAACGCATGAAAAAATAGAAGAAAATGTAGAATATCTCATGGGAAAAGCAACTGACCTGGAAAATAGATGCAGGAGAGATATTCTCAGAATAGTTGGATTACCTGAAAACCATAATCAAAAAAAGGACCTGGACAGCATTTTTCAAGAAGTTATCAAGGAAAATTGATGTCCTGGAACCAGAAGGCAAAACAGGCATTGACAAATCCACCGATCACCTCAGGAAGGAGATCCAAAAAGAAAAACTCCAAGGAACATTGTACCCAAATTTCAGAACCATCAGGTCAAGGAAAAAATACTGCAACTAGTTGGAAAAAATTCAAATATCAGGGAGCCCCAATCAGGATTACACAGAATTTTTCAGCTGCAACATTAAAGGATCAGAGGTCGCAGAAAATGATATTCTGGAAGGCAAAGGAGATAGGACCACAACCAAGAATTACCTACCTAGCAAAATTAAACATAGTCCTCTAAGTGAAAATATGGCTATTCAATGAAATAGAAGGATTTCAAGTTTTGTAAGAAGACCAGAATTGAACAAAAAAATTTGATCTCCAATATCAAGACCCAAGGAGAAGCCCAATAAGGTAAAAAAGGAAAAGAAAACATAAGGGATTCAATGGAGCTGTTAACTCCTGTTAACATCTTTATATGGGAAGATGATATTTGTAAATTAAAAATTGTACTGCTAATAGTGCAGCTAGAAGGAATATAAAGGTATAGGTAGAAGGAGAATTTGAGGGAATGATATAAAAAACAAGGATTGAGAAAGAGGAGTACATTGGGTGCAGAAGGAAGGGAGAGATAGAATGGGGTAAATTATTTCATATAAAGAGGCTCCAATGACTTATTACAATGGAGAGGAAGATGGAAGGGTGGGAGATGGGTATTGCTTCAACCTTACTCTCATCGATATTTACTCAAAATGGAGATAATATACACAATCGGTTAAACATAGAAATCTATCTTACCTGACAGGGAAATAGGCAGAGAGGAGATTAAGAAGAGATGCAGGGGAGGCATGGGGGTGGGGAGATACTGACAGAAGGGAGGGCAGACTTGGAGGAAGTGGTAGTCAGAAGCAAAACACTGGTGAGGAGGGGAAGGGTGAAAGGAGAGAAAGGGCAAAGAGGAGGAAAAATAGAATGGAGGGAAATACACAGTTAGTAATCATAACTGTGAATGTAAATGGAATGAATTGTCCCATAAAATGGAGGCAGATAGCAGAGTGAATCAAAACCAGAATCCTACAATATGTTGTTTACAAGAAACACAATTGGATCATAAAGACACACACAGAGTAAAAGAACAGGGCTGAAGCAGAATCTATTATGCTTCAGCTGAAGAAAAAAAAAAGAGCAGGGGTAGCAATCCTGATCTCAGACAAAACAAAAACAAAAATAGAACTAATTAAAAGACATAAGAAAGGAAACTACATCTTGCTAAAAGGTATCATGGACAATGAAGTAATATCAATACTAAACATGCATGCACCAAGAGGTATAATATCCAAATTCTTAAAGGAGAAGTTAAGTTACAGGTTCATGACCATGCAAGAGATAGAGAATATTACAATATGTAAAATAGATAATTTTGATTATGTAAAATTAAAAAGCTTTTGCATAAAAAAACAATGTAAGCAAAATTAGAAGGAAAGCAGAAAGCTGGGAAACAATCTTTATATAGCAAGTATCTCTGATAAAGGCCTCATTCTGAAAAATACAGAGAATTAGGTCAAATTTATAAGCATACAAGCCATTGGTTGGGGCAGAGCCAAGATGGTGGCTGGAAAGCAGGGACTTCCTTAAATTCTCCCCCAAATCCCTCCAAACACTTGTAAAAATTGGCTCTGAACAAATTCTAGAGCTGTGGAACCCATGAAATAGCAGAAGGAAGCAGGTCTCCAGCTCAGGAGAGCCTGGATGGGAAGGTGCTATCTCATGGTGCTGGGAGTGGAGCACAGCCTAGACTGACAGTTGGCCAGAGCAGGCCTGAGAGTCATGAATCACTGAGCTCTGGCAGTTACCAGACTTCTCAATCCACAAATGCCAAAGAGCATGGAGCAGGTTAGTGGGAAACCTGCTAGATTGGGCTAGAGCAGTCCTGACCCAGCCCTGGGGGTGTTGGAGGTGGTGTGGCAGTGGCGGCAGCAGCAGCAGGAAGCTCCTGAGTCTGCTTCCAGAGCTCAAGCATCATCTGCATCCATAGTCCCTGGCTCACATGGTGGGAGGAATAAAGCAGTGGATCAGAGTGGGAGTGCAAGAGGCAGCTTTGTCCTGCTTGGATCTGGGTCACAATCCTGGTTGGCAGTTCTTGGAGGAGGAGGAGAGCTGCTGTGGCAGAGCTTGGCGTGCAGAAGTAGCTCTGGAAACAGCAGTGCAGCCCCTAAAGCTTGGGACAAAGTACTCTCTACTCTATAAGCAGTCATACTCTGACAAAAAGCTCAAGGGTCAAGTAGATGGCTGGGAAAATGAGCAGGCAGTGAAAAGGTCACAGACTATTGAATCTTTTTTTTTTGGTGACAAAGATCAAAACATACAGCCAGAAGAGGTCAACCAAGTCAAAGAGCCTACAGCAAAAGCCTCCAATAAAAATATGAATTGGTCTCAGGCCATGGAAGAGCTCGAAAAGGATTTGGAAAAGCAAGTAAGAGAAGTAGAGGAAAAATTGGGAGGAGAAATGAGAGTGATGCAAGAAAACCATGAAAATGACTTGCTAAAAGAGACCCAAAGGGGCAGCTAGGTGGCGCAGAGAGTACAGCACCAGCCCTGGAGTCAGGAGGACCTGAGTTCAAATCCGGCCTCATACGCTTGCCACATTTACTAGCTGTGTGACATTGGGCAAGTGAAGTAAGAAGGCCGAATTTATAATCTCAAATATAATCATGTGTAAGTTTGAATGGTTCAAAATCGCAAGGTATGAGAGATTCTCTAAGTAGAACGCAATAAAACATTTATTTAGGCTCCACAGAAACAGATTCACGAACCAGCCTCCCCGTTTCGACACTTTGATCACAAGCTTCCAGGCCCAATAAGTCCGCCTCACGAGAGTAACCAGGAGGCCACAGAAAAACAAGATAGTATTTAGCCAAATCATTTTTACTGGCCTCAAGTCCTTGCTTGCACTCCTGGGTCTACACACGGGTCAGCTCTACCTTCGGGTCAGCTCTGCTTCTGCAGCTCCTGCTTCAGCTTCGGTTTTCTCTTCAGCTTCGGCTGTAGCTGCCTCTGCCACTGTTGCCGCCACTTCCGCCACACTCTCTAAGCTGTACT
>JAQQSZ010006400.1:0-13602 GCA_028646595.1 Phalanger gymnotis
AAAAAAAAAAGGTGTTTTCCCATGCAACTAGGAAATAAGATATACAGACAATGGGGCATAGAAATCTATCTTGCCCTACCAGAAAGTAAGGGAAAAGGGGATGGGGGGAATGGGATGACAGAAGGGAGGATTGACTGGGGAATGGGGCAATCAGAGTATATACCATCTTGGAGTGGGTGGAGGGTAGAAATGGGGAGAAAATTTGTGATTCAAACTCTTGTGGAAATCAATGCTGAAAACTAAAAATATTAAATAAATAATAAAATATGGAAAATAACTTTAGTTTTATTCCTGTTGAATTTAATTTATTACATTAAGCTCTGTTATTACATTAATAAAATATTAAAAGTCCAGGACAAAACATAGATTCCTAGGGTACTCCATTGGAGACCTTTCACAAAGTTGGCATTGGACTATTAATAACTACTCTGTAAGTCTAGCCATCAAACCAGTTCCAAATCCATCTATCTTTGTTATTTTCTAGTCCACATCTTTTTATCTTTTGTGCAAGAATAATTTGAAGTACTTCTTAAAATACTAAGATCTAGGTAACCTATAAACTAATGTATTTCCCTGATCTTCCAATTTTGAAATCCTTTCAAAATATAGAAATAAAGTTATTCTGTCATAACTTGTTCTTGTGAAAGCCATGATGACCCAAATCATTGCTTCCTTTTCTAGAAGTTTGTTAAATATCTTTTTAATATTCTAGAATCTTCCTAGGCATTAAAGCCAAACTCACCAATCTACAGTTGAAAGATTCTATTCTCTTCTCTTTTTATCAAATCAGGATCCTGTCTTCCCTTATGTATTCTTGGAGTACCTCTATTTTTTTCCACAATCTTTCAGCTATGCCTGACAGGGCTCAGCAACAGATGTTATACACCAGTTCTTCCAGTTCCTGAAGAGAAAGAAATCAAGCATCCTCTCTGGGTCCTGCATTAGAGGATGTTTTAGTGGTTACTCTAGGGTTGTCTAAGCTGCTGCATCTGTGTCCCCTGACTTTGAAGATTGACTACTACCCTTATCAAGCAGCATTGTCCCATCAATTTTCTAAAGACTCTTGGCCTTTTGATGGACTACTCCTCCGAAGGTGAGAACCCTGTGAAAAAGATTTCCCAGGTGTAATTGGCTGGGGAAACAGAAAGGATGATATTTTGGCATCATAGCTAGATGCCTGCATGTGTGTGTGTGTGTGTGTGTGTGTGTGTGTTTGTGTATGTGCGTATGCTTGTTTCTCAGCACTCTAAATATTTAGGACTTGAATATTATCAGGAGAAGCTAGGAATAATGCATTGATACCTTCCTACTATCTTGCCCCCCCCCCAATCACTCCACTTAGTTTTCCATTCTCAAATGCCATCTGTGTGAGGGATTTCTCAGCATAAAATTGTCTAAATGCAAAAATACTCTGCCTTTATATAGTTTTATGCTAAAGATAGGATAATAGTCAACTTCTTGTACTGATTTAAAAACAAGCCTTTCAAGACAACACCTGCATGACATGACACTTGACTCTTAGACTATAGACTATGAATCCTTTTGGTCTCCAGGAAATTAGGTTTTATGTTAAAATACCAATTTACTATCAAACTTACACATATTGAGAAGGTTTTCTGCTGGATCCGTATCAATATCTAAAAAAGATAAGAAGAAATAAAATATAAGTATAGTATAATAAAATTCTGTTGTATTTTAGTTGCATGAGGTTTCTCTCCTTTACCTGTACGACATAATATGTTGAAACATTCACTGTCCTATCTAATCTCCAATGGTTGAATTTTATGAGGAGAAATGATTTTTATATATCCATCTCCTGTATTCATATTTTTATGAAAAGAGATAAAAGTGAATATGTTAGATTCTCCTAATGTCCTTCCTCCATTCACAGAAGATTAACTGAAGGAGACAGAGCAGTGAAACAGTGGGGAAGTTAGGAGAATGGATGCAGACATACAACTTCCCAAATTCCTGAATTTCTTCTTCTTTTGTATTTGAAGAGGCTACAGTTCTAAGGCATTCTTCTTGTGCTGCTGGTGGAATGGTCTCGTATTGCTCCCTGATGCTTGCTACTACTACTATTACAGCCTAAGCTAAGTTAGTCTCCTCTAGCCCCTGTCTCCTTAGTGCTGGTAATTATTATAGAAAAAAGGCTAGGTAAGAAATGAGGCAAAGAATATCATCTTCCACTTAGTTAAAAAAAATCAATTTGGAGGAAAAGACCTCAGGGTTTCTGGCCAAAACAGAAACAGTTGCTATTTATATTCACTTTGAGCCAATCAGGGACCAAACAATGACCAAGTGGGGCCTGACCTGGAACCTAGCAGGAATATAATAATCACTAGAATGAATGGATGAATGAATTAAAAAATAATCACATTTATATAGATGTCATTCCTATAAATGATACCAGATGATGACATTATAACTAAATGGCAGAACAGTTCATAGATTCTCCTGCAAGAGGGGGTTAAAAGAGTTGGTAGAACTTAACAGGAAATATCATCTTATGGAAAACTTGTTTTAGTGAAACTATTGTAGCTTATTTTATACCAGCATCTGTTGCAGATGATGAAGAAGCAGAGGAGTTCTATAAAGAAGTTGGCTAAAAATTTTAAGCCAAGTCAACATATATTCATTGACACGTAATCATAATGTAGTGTTAGGATCAGTAAAAAAAAAAGGGGGGGGAGATATGAAATTCATGATTAAGAAATGAAGAAACCTTGTTTATCTCCAATTTATCTTGTAAATATCTTGTTTGTCCATAACTATTTTTAGGTTGGCTCCCTTATTAGACTGTGAGCTCCTTGAAAGCAGGGACTATCTTTTGCCTTTGTTTTTATTCCCCACCTAGTTCCTGGCACATAATTGGCACTTATTGACTGACTGAAAATAAAAAAAAAGTATTGATTACTCCAAAGCCTTATGTCTATATATAATGAATACTTTCTTCAAGGAATCCAGAGAAACTAGACTTGGAGCACTTCAAGCAACAACAAATGAAATTGACCAAACCTTAAAAGATAAGAAATTACTGATTACTGGCATGGAAAAACTTCATAGTCAGCTGTCTACACACAATGAGCAGGTTAAAGCAAAGTTCAAAACTAATGTCTAATTAATGACAAGATAAAGATAGCAGCACTGTATGCAATTACCAGATTATGAACTCCAGTATAACCTATTTAAACAAGCTGCTGACTACAAAAAATGGGCAATATATAAAATAAAGATATTGCCTCTTATCACCTCTTAATATTAGCATTTTTGAGAAGTTTAATGATTGCAAAACAGTTGCCACAACAAAGGGTTGAAAAGATCGCATAAACTGTCTTAGTCAATGCTTGATCTCCTAGTTAGGGTCACTTGGATCACTGCATGGATTATGCCAGAGGCACTTGCGTAGCCCAACGAAACTATGAGCTATGCCATGCAAGATTCCCAAGGTAGACAGCTCATAGTGGAGAGCTCTGACAAAAAAGGTGATCCATTGGAGAAGGAGATTGCAAACCACTCCAGTATCTTTGCCAAGAAAACCCCATAGAGAGGATCTGCCATGCTATGGTTCATGGGGTCATGAAGAGATGGACATAACTGAATGACTAAAAAATAACAACAAAAATGATAACCAAGGGCAATGCCTATTTAAAAGGCAAGCTCATTTGAAAATGTTTAGAAAGACGATGATAGAACATAATCAAAAGTGCTCAAAAAGCAGTAGGGAAAATCATACCTATAGAAAGCTTAGTGTGATTCTCAACTAAATCATCTTTATATAAGATACTTGGGAGGGCAAGAAATGGATGTGAAATAGAACAGATTAGCCAACATTTCTTTATGTAATTTATTTTTATCGTGAAAAATGATGAAACTATCAAAGGGCATAGAACTTGGAGGTCAGGAAGACCTCGTTGCATATATTACTTCAGATGCTTACTGCCTATGTGACCTTGGGCATGTCACTTAACTTCTCTGTGCCTCAGTTTCTTCATCTTAAAAATGAGGGGTTAAACTCAGTAATTTCCAAGTTCTCTTCCATTTCTATATCTAGGATTCTGTTATCCTGTGATATTACAACTCTATTACTTCAATCTCTGACATGTTTTATGAGAAAGTGGAAATAGCACTCAAGAAAAGAAAGCTGCGAAGAAAGATTGTATCTGGAAAACACAGAGAAGAAATCTATTCTTGAAGAGACAATTTTAAAATCACACGAATTAATTTTCAAGCTATCTCAATGAAACAAAAATTTCAAAAGAATGAAAAAGATCATTGACATAATTATAAAAATGGTGGTCAAGAAGACATTATTATTTGTACTCTTAGTTCTATAAAATATTAGAATTGTCTAGGCATTCATTAATACTATCTCTAAGGCAGGGAACAGCAGGCAGGCTTTGAAGACAATTCTCTGCTGTAGACCATTTTGAATGCAAGATCCTGATGTATTTATTTTTTATTGAATATAACAAAGGATCTCCTCAAAAAAGATCTCTGCTATGCAACAATCAAAATCACATAAGAATCCTTTGTAGATAAAACTTCAGGGATAACTCCCTTCAACTGATTTTTCTTTTAAATCTCCAGACAGATGACATATGTGTGTTTATATGTTTATATGTATGTACGTGTATGTATATCTAAAGAAACTACATCTATCTATCTATCTATCTATCTATCTATCTATCTATCTATCTATCTATCTATCCTTGCTGAAGGTGTTTGCTGTGTCATGGAATTTCCTTTGCAGAGTCTATGTGGAAATTCCCTAAAGATATTTAAGTTCTTTAGATGCCTTTGTTTGTAGAAATAGTGTGCTGATTGCATTAAGTTCTAGGACATATAAGGCCTCCTCAATGAAATCAAGAACCACTCAACAATGCACACAAGAAAACCAAGAGATTAAAAATCTGGACATAGTTGCACATGCCTGTAATTGTAGCTACTTAGGTGGCTAAGGCAGGGGAACGTCTTGAGTTTGGAAGTTCTGAGCTATAAAAGGTTGTGTCAAATGGGTGTCGGCACCAAATTGCATTAGTATGCCAAGCCCCCTGGGAGTGAGGGGCTACCAGGTTGCCTAAGAAAGGGTGTAACTGGTCCAGGTCAGAAATATAGCTTGAGTGAGATAGGGAGACCCAGCCTTTAAGAAAAAATTATCTTGTCCAGATTATGACTATCAGTTGGCTGGGTAGTCCATTAAGTTACTCTGTTAGTATATGTAGTTTGGTCAATTATGACATATGAACAAAAAATAGCTTCCAAACTGAATAGGAAGAGAGAGGACTGGACCACATTTGGGAAATTATGTGGTGCTTTTTTATAATTTCAATCTCTCCACTTATGCAGAAACACATCTTTTTAATCTTAATATACCGCCAGTGATCCTGTATGGCAGCAAACCATAGAACATGATAGTCCCTTCAGAGTTAAAATAGAAGGTGCATCAGAAAGTTCAGTAATAGCTATAAGTAGGCATAGTTTATTATTAGCAATGTACTTTTAAAATCATACAAAAGACACCATCAATCATATTTAATGGAAATGTTGGGAGAAATACCAGATTAAGAAGCTATATGTTGCATTGGCACCCATGCAATATAATAATACCCTTCAGAAATGGTAGCCCATAAGGTATGTTCTCTACATAGGATTTAAAGAAAGATGTGGGAAAGTATCACATAGTATGAAAGAGGATGAATGGTTTGTGATGTGCACTTGTGGAGGAAGTACCAGTCCCTGTTAATGAGATCATAAATCTATTCATTTATCCTTCAGGTTCTAATAAAATTTCAAGCATGTGATGGTGGCCTTTTAAGAACATAGCATATATTGTGCTATATCCTAAGATGTTCTAAACATTATCTAGTTTATATATATGCACAAACACATAATAAAGCCAATATTTTATTGATCTAAAATCCAGGCAATGAGAAAATCCAAATAACTCAAATTTTTCAATATTATAGGAAGATTATAGATTTCACAATAAGTAAAAATACAAAATATTAGGGAGCTTTAGTATTTTAAGAACACTTGACTTTTCTGATTCTTTTATTAAAGCCTTTCTAGTGGTCCTTATGTTACCTGTCTCTGAGATAAGAATTTAAATTAGGCATGAATAATTTCCTCATCTTTAAAATGAAGGAGATGTACTACATAATCTCTAAGGTATATTCTGTGATTCTATGAAAACTGGTAAACTATGCATAGTAACCTTCAGTTAATCAAAATATTCAATAAACTCAACCAGCACTTATTAAAAATAACTGATATGTGAAAGGAGCTGTGCAAAGTGCCAAAGATACAGAAACAAAAATGTGACAACCCATGTTTTCAAGGAACTTGCCTACTACAGATATTGACAAGAGAATTCCATTCCCAAAGTATTCTGGATTAATGGAAATTTAATGAGACAATGATACAGTCAGAAAACCTGGGTTCAAGACTTGGCTCTGTCACACATACTAATCTCTGTAACCAGGAGCAAGTTATATGTCATCTATGATTTTAGTCCTCTCATCTGCAAAACGGGCTAATAATGCCTGTCCTGTCTGCTTCAGAGGGCTACTGTATCGAATGAGATAATGTATTTTCAATGCTTTGTAGCTATTAAAGTATGTAAGTTATAGCTGTTACTGTTATGTCTACTAGAACTATCATTAAAGAATGTAAGTTTAGTAACAATGATAATAATAGCACACACTTGCATAACCACTTTAAATATTTTAAATACAGTATCTGATCTGATATTGTCTAGACATTCCTAGATAGAGAAGTCATTCCAGGGAATATCACCAAGTGAAATTACAGTTATTATAGAGGACTTTGCTGTGGGACGATAGTCTTAGTGTTCTATACAAGTGGAAAGAGTATGAGCAGCTGAGCCACTGAGTCATCATTATTCTCTCTTTCTGGGATTTGGAAATCCATAAATCTAATAGCATTTGAACTTAATAGACATCCTACAACAAAGAAATCACAAGTTGCCCTGTAAATTAAACACTGTAAAAGTCAATGTAAGTTCATTTTTTATTGTTATCCTTGGCATAATAAAATCTGATGTAATGAATCTTGGAGGGAGTAACCAGTTCTCCATGCTAATTACAGCATAAAGATTTTAATCAATTATACACTCTTACATGAGGTTGCAAAACTAACCAAGAAGACAAAAGAACTCTCCACCAAAAAAGGCAGCCTGTCTGAACAGAGAGGTAAAAGCAATTCAGGCAGCTGAGTTGACATGACTCAGAGATACTTAAAAACAGCAAGTTGATTTGTTTCTGTGTCTGATCCTTCATAGTTGCCTTCCAGAAACTATTTTTGTTAGACATGGCATGTGGTATTTTGTTTTGGGATCAGCATGTTGGGAAAGATGTGCTAAATTATTTTAAGATGATTGTCAAACAATTGATCTTTCTGGTGTATATTGCCAAAAAGTTACTGCTCCACCCTAACCACCACCCCATTAGAAATACCACTCCATCAATCTAATTTTCCCCGGCTACTCGAGGTTCCTTGTGGTATATAGTAAGATCAAGAGAACAAATGCTTTTATTTTGTCATTTAAGTTGACTTTATGCTATTTCTGTGGACAGCTTCCACTTATGGCAATGTTGAAGACAATTAAGTAAAAGGAGAAAAAGAATGGGGCTAGGGTTTCACTATTACTGCTTGTCTTGCTTCAATAGCATATCTCTGACTTATCCAGACTCAGATGCAAAGGCTTGGGCCTTTATGAGTTTCCCCCCAAACTGGTTGGTCAACAGTATTTTGCTGAGCACCTTCTGTGTATAGAGCCCTCTATATAGAAAATTAAAAGGAACTACCGTTTATACTGTATTTTAAAGATTACAAACTACTTTACACATTTGATTCTCACACTAACCCTGTGAGGTAGGTGCTGTTATTATTCCCCTCTTACAGATGAGGAAACTGAGGCTGAGAGAGGTTAAGTGATTTGTCCTGGGTAACACAGCTAGTAAATGATTGAGATGGGATTCAAATTCTGGTCTTCCTGACTTCAAGTTTAGCTTTCTCTCCACATCACCTAGGCACATTTCTCTTGCATCCAAAGAGATCATATGAAAGGATAAGAGAAGAAAAACAATTCTGAACCTTTCTCTCTTTTTTACTGACCAAGTGCATTTTTGATTTTTGTTGTTTGGTCAAACCTATGAATTTATCAGTCATAGAGTCCACAAGCATTTATTAAGTACGTTCAAAGTATCAGACGCTGTGCTAAGCATTCTGGATACAAAGAAAGGCAGAAAAACAAAACCAAAAAAAATCCCTCTTCTCAAGTACCTTGAATTCTAATGGAGAAGAAAACGTGAAAACAACTATGCATAAACAAGATACAGGTCTAAAGCTTTAAACTGCACTAACAGTTTTGGGACATCCTGTATCTCATTTATTATTTTATACTGAAATAAAAATTTAGAGATACGCGCATGTAATACACATACATTATACATTAACGTATGTTATATACATATAATTATTATAGACAATAAGACACTATAACATATATCTGTCCATACTATATATATATAATATGTATATATATATATACATATATGTACACACACACATATATATATATGTATGTATAAAGAGAAAGGGGAGGAGGCGGGGAGGAGGGAGAGAGGGAAGAAGAGGTCATTCCATGGAAAATCCAGGCAATGTGTGTATATGTATAAATGTATATGTGTGTATATCTACCAGTCATTTCTTTTTGAAATCTTTTTGGTTTTTGTCACTTTGTACTGAAAAATTTATGATTTCAAAAAAAATGATTGGTAGGTAAATGATATGAAATGCCTAACCACAGCAAGTATTATAATCCTAATTACTAACATGGGCAAGAGCTCTTATTGAGGTTTAACATAATCAAGTGACTAATCAGGGACCACAATGAGTAAAGGATACAGGATTAACTCAGTCACTATCCTGGTCCACCCAAATGTAACTTTGTTCTCAAAAATAGTTCCATAGTTATTAAAGATTAGGGGGTAGGAATTTTTTGAAAGAGCAAGCAAAACTGCTCCATCCGGAAGAGGTTCAAATCCTGAGTCTGCCATTATAGCTGTGTGACAGTAGCTGTGTGACTATGGTTTTTAGTTTTCTTATACATAAAATGAGGAGGTAAGAGGTTACTTCCTTCTACATAGTAACAGCAACATTGTGTGATGATCAACTACGATACATTAGCTCTTCTTAGCAATACAATGATCTAAGACAATTACAAAAGACTCATGATGGAAAATGCTATCCACATCCAGAAAAAGAACTGTGGAGTTGCAATGCAGATTGAAGCATATTATTTTCACTGTTTTTTCTCTTTTTTCCCTTGTCTCTTTTTCCCCTTGACTAATGTGGAAATATGTTTAACATGATTATTCATATCTAACTTATATAAGATTGCTTGCTGTCTTGGTGAGGGTGGGGAAGGGAGAAAAATTTGGAACTCAAAATCTTATAAAAATGAATGTTGATAATGAGAATTACATGTAATTTGAAAAAAACTAAAATCCTATTAAGTAGGAGATTGCTTCTAAAGTGCCTTCTAGCTCTAAGTCTATGATACTATATATGAGGCATCTGATTCCTTGACTTGGAATAAATGGAATAATTTTGTTATTTTGTTGTTTCAGTCATATCTAACTCTTCCTGACTCCATTTGGGGTTTTCTTGGCAAAGATAATAGATTGATTTGTCATTTCTTTCTCCAGCTCATTTTACAGATGAGGAAACTATGGCAAACAGGTTTAAATGACTTGCTCAGAGTCACACAACTGGTAAGTGTCTGAGGCTGGATTTGAATTCAGGAGGATAAGTCTTCCTGACTCCAGACTTGGAGCTCTGTCCACTTTGCCACCTAACTGCCTGAAATTGTATACAGCAAAACCCAAACTTCCCATATACATAACACTTTTGCAGTTTCCCTTCCCAAGTTTTCAGAAATATGCAACCTCTCTCTTTAAAAAAAGGAGCATTTTAACCTATCCCTTAATGTACATTCTCACCTTGACAAAATTTTTAATAGTAGTCCCACTGTCAGGCCTGATCATCCAATCTATTATTTATACTCGCTTAAATCTTAATTAGTCATCACTAAGTTAACAGAAACAAAACCCCATTTCTCCTTCAGAAATCCTTCTGATCAAGGTTTGTAATGTTCATAATTATACAGTTTTATAAGTCCTTTCTTCACAATGATTTTGTAAAATAGTTAATGCAAGTATTAGTATCC
The DNA here is from genome assembly GCA_028646595.1 of Phalanger gymnotis. Taxonomy (NCBI): domain Eukaryota; kingdom Metazoa; phylum Chordata; class Mammalia; order Diprotodontia; family Phalangeridae; genus Phalanger; species Phalanger gymnotis. The sequence goes on from JAQQSZ010006400.1 coordinate 10,256, forward strand.
CCATTTTACAGGTGAGCAAACTAAAGTTCAGATAAATGAAATGACTAAGTTTCACTGCCATCATCTATTCAAGATTTCTTTTCTCATTAATATATTTAATTGCTAATGAATTTTTATGGCTCTAGCTACCTTTCCTTCAATCCACGGGCATATTCCTTAAGCTTCTGTAAATAAAAAAGTTCCAAATCGAAGATCAAAAAAGATAAAAAAAATTGCATCTAAAATGTTCTGTAATCTAAACACTTTTCAGAGTTTCATTGTTAATGAATTATGTCTATTTCTGCTTTGATAAGATATACTTGAGTGGCAGCCTGAAGTAGCTAGCCTCTGACTCAGGAAGACCTAGGTTCAAAGCCTGCCTCATCATATGCTGGCTGTTTGATCCTGGACAATTCACTTTTTTCAATTTGTCCTCAAGTAATTCTTTAAGTCATAATTGGGGCAGGTCTACATTAACAAAGCAAGTTTTTCCCAGAAGCTTCCTATATCTTTTCAATGGTTTTCCCTACATACCTGGAATTCATTCCCTAGAGAGGGAAAAGACAAAGATATTATCAAGATTTTGAACACTGGCAGAAATGAGGAAGACAGAAAGTCTGGCAAGATTTTGTATCTAAGGTTTTTTTTTTGAGAAATAATAAGCCTGGTTTTGGACACATAAGATATATCATCTTTATGTTTGATGTATAGCATTAATGTAACTATAACATCTCCTTTGTAACTTGAACATTAACCTTAACCCAGAGGGAGTTAGGTTAAGGCAACCTTTCTAAGTTACATATTAATCAAACTTTTTTCTACTTACTTTCAAGTCCTCAGTGTATGTTTTCTATGTAGAAAGTGATCCTTAGAGAAATAACTACATTTATTATTGGCAATTTTTCAGATGATGTGGCAAACATATCATAATTAACATCATTGACACTTTCATAGCAATTTAAGGTGGCATCTTTATCTCTGGAACAGTTTCATGAGATGGAGAGGTATTACAGATATTATTATCTCTGTTTAATAGATGATGAAATATTTCATAGAGTTTTAATGACTTGGCTATTGATGCACAGGTAGTAAGTATTGTAGGTGGGACTTACAATCCAGCCTCTCCGAACTCCAAGACTACATCAATATAAGATTTAAGAAACTGCCCTTTGTGGTTCCAATCCATGTGGGAAACATGAGTTGACACTTCAGAATAAGTGGACCCTTAACCTAAACATGAGTTGACACTTCAACTAGATCCTAGTGCTTTACTACCTTGGAAGATAGTATCATTTCTCATGGAACATCAGGACAGAAAGAATGCCATGAACTTTTAAAGTATGTTTTGGAAACAAAGGTTGTGAGAGGTATGAAGTCTTGTGTTTTCCAGTTTGGTCATAAAAACATGGGCAATTAAAATGATAATTATTCTTAGAGTGAAAATTTGCTGCATTTTTCACCTTAAAAGGGAAATAACCTTATAGAATCAAACAAAAAATACACACCAGGGGTCAGTCTGTCTATCTGTCTGTCTGTCTATCTATCTATCTATCTATCTATCTATCTATCTATCTATCTATCTATCTATCTATCTCTATCTCAATATTTCTCTCTCTCTCCTTCTCATTTTGCTAGTTGCCAGAAGCTATTTTTTAGCAGAGAGACTGTTTGCACTCCTCATTATACATGAATTTTTCAGCAGAAGGGAGACTTTTTGATGTCTGTGAAAATAGTTCAACCCAGTAACTGAAAGATAAGACACACACACACACACCCCAAACAAAAAAAACCTAACCACTCCTCTCCAATTAGAAACTAAAAAGAAAAAATTGTATATCCCCTTCAACATAATCTACTGGGTATCAGTTGTCTCTATGTACTTCCTAAAAGTATCACCAGAGAAAATATTCTTCACACTAAGCTCTAAATATGTTCTAACCAAAATTAGGCTTCTTATTGGTTATTATAGAAACTTTGATTTTAGTAAAATTGAGGTAAAGAAAATAAGGGAATTCCAGACCTTCCAATGAAAGGGCTTGAACTCAATGGAAAATTTGATTTCCAAATACAAAAGTCAAGAGAGACATAAAAAGGTAAACAGAGGGGAAAACTCCCACAAACCTTATTAATCAATAAGGGCAAATTATTTGGATCTTGATATAGAATTACATTGTCTTGTGTATGTTTTATATGTATACATATACATGTCAATCTTGAGAATAGTATAGCTATTATGACTACTGGATGCTACTGATATTAATCAGTAAAACTCTCATTTAATCTTTAGTCACTTCTTCCATTGACTTCTGTATAATAAAAATAGGCCTACATCGAGCACACTTTATTTAACATTCCAGATTTGATCATTGACAATAGAAAGAATTTTTGCTGTTACTTTACTTCATTAGTATTTTTTTAGTAAGTTTTATCTGCTTGTAGTTTCTAGAGCACAGGCCTGATCATGTCAGTCCCTTGCTCAAAAATCTTCATTTGCTCCCCATTTTGCCCCTAGGATAGAATGCAAACTTCTCAACTTGTTCTTCACAATCTGGCTTCAGCCTGTGTTTTTTGACTCATTTCTCATCACGTCTCATACATTACTCTACATTCTAACCAAATTGGCCTCTTCCCTGTCCCTAAACTCAGAATACTCTCTCTGGACCTCAGGTCTTTGCATACATTGTCCCCATTCCTACAGCATACTCTTTCTTTGCTTCCACTTCTTTTTGTAATTTTTATTTTTAGTTTGCAACACACGATTCTACATAATTTTGAGGTCCAGATTTTCTTCTCTTCCCCCCCTCCCCAAGATGGCATGGAATCCCATATAACTTCCATGTATAACTTGGCATTGAATTAATTTACACACTAGTCAAGTTGTGGAGAAGAATTATGACCAATGGAATGAATCATGAGAAAAGAAGAAACAGAACCAAGAATAAAACGAAAAACACAACCCAACAACAAATACAAAAGAGAGAAAAAAAAGGGGGGGGAGAAAAAGGCGAGCATGAAGTGTGCCTTGATCTGCATTCATACTTCATAGTTCCTTCTCTGGATGTAGATAGCACTCTCCATCGCAAGTCCCTTGGAGGTGTCTCTGCATATTACGTTTCTGAGAAGAGCAAAGTCTGTTAGGGTTAGTCCTCACAGAATCCATATATCTATGGTTATGTATAATGTTCTCCTGGCTCTGCTCCTCTCACTCAGCATTATGTCGTGTAGGTTCTTCCAGGTTGTTATGAAGTCCATATCATCCCCATTTCTTATAGCATTACCTTTATATACCACAGCTTGTTCAGCCATTCTCCAATTGATGGACATCCCTTTGATTTCCAATTCTTAGCTACTACAAAAAGAGCCGCTAT
>JAQQSZ010006401.1:0-13602 GCA_028646595.1 Phalanger gymnotis
AATCCACACCCACACAGGTTTCACACCTGACAGGGCCCTGGCCCTGGGGCTTAGCACTTAACAGCTGAAAGTACTTTCACTCAAAAGAAACAAAAGCCATGCTAATGAGACAATTTTGCTTAACAACACAAATGGCTAATATAGAAATGTTTTGCATATATATACATATATAATTGATATATTTCTTGTCTTCTCAGTGGGGGAGGGAGTGATGGAAAGGAGAAAATTAAGAATTCAAAGTGTAAAAAAAAAGTTAAAATAAATAAATAATAAATTAGAAAATAACCTTGGTTTAAAAAAAAAAAAGATTGCCATCTTGTTCAGAGTTCTCCTTTCCAGCCCAATCTCTGCCTTTATACCTGGAGACTTAATATTCATATGGATGTCTCCTCAAACATCTGGTTCCTCTGGTTCATTACTTATGATTCTCTTCACTTCAGCTGCAAATAGGAATGGTCATTCTCTTGATTTCAATATAACCCATAAGTGTATTACTGCTTTGATCAGGAGCAATGAAACTTCACAAGTGCCTTGCCTTCCATCTCTACCTCTGTCCCATTCCTCTTTAACCCATGTTTAATCTTCTCTACAATTTCTAATCTCTCTTTCCCTATTCCGTTAGTCCTACACTGGCTTATTTTCCTCCCTTTTCAATCTTAACCTTATGGAGTTCTAGATACTCTACTTAAATCCCAAAGTTGTTATAAGAATAAAAATCCAATAATATTTGTAAAGTACTTTGCAAACCTTAAGGTGATATAAGAAATATATTATTAAAAGTAATATGCATATGTATATATAATATGCTCGTATACATATGCATATGCATATACATGGGTATGTACAAAAGCATATACATGTATATATAGTATCTATCTATCTATCTATCTATCTATCTATCTATCTATCTATCTATCTATCTATCTATCTTTCTATCTATCTATCTATCCATCTATCTATCTATCTATGTATATAGCCCTATTGCAGTATAGTGCCAGCCATGGGTTAACTTCTTTCCCTAATATTTGCCTTCCCCATTTTTATGCAGTTGTTGCTCAGCACTGTTGGAACAAATCTCACAATTGTACCAACTTAGCCCACTATAAATATTTATTATCTAATCTCAGCTGGTCCCTCAGGACTCCATTGCTTATTAGACCCTGAGCTCCTTCAGGGCAGCAACTGTCTTTCACCTCTTTTTCTATCCCCAGAGCTTAGCACGGTGCCTGGCACAGAGTAGGTGATTAATAGATGTTTATTAATTGATTGTTTTTATTCTTCCTTATTTGATTCTCTATCAAGCTCCCTGTAGTTGTTCTTTCAAATCTTTCTTTTCTCTCCTCAAGCTTCCTGCAGCTCACCTCCCTCTCAGCTGAGGCCTCCTTTCCTATTTTATAGAAAAAATAATGGCCATCATTTTAACTTCTATTTTTTTCTTATCACATCCCTTAAAACTTCTTAACATTATCCTCCATTGTTTCTTATTTCTTTCCCTTCTCTGAAGATGTGGCCCTTCTCTTTGCCAGTACCAACTATTCCGCTTGTGTTTTGATCCCATCCCTCCCATTTCCTCCTGAATCTTGCCAAAAGGATTCTCTTTCTCTCTCATATTTACTTTCTTCTTATCTACTGGCGCCTTTGCTGATTGTCTTCAGAGATGTCAAGTCCTTCCCCATCCTTAAAAACAAAACCAAACAAAATCAAAACCCTTCCTCTGACCTGTCATCTCTTAAAATTATTATGCCATATTTTTCATTTCTTCTATAGACAAACTCTTAGAAAAAGCCATCAGTATTTATTGCTCTTTTTCCTTTCCTCCCACTCTCTTTTCAACCTTTCCTAGCCTGACTTTCAAACTAACCTAACCACTCAACTAAAATTACTCTCTCCAAAATCACCAGACCTCTTAAATGCTAAAACCAAAGACCTTTTCTCAATCCTCAAGTCCTCATGCTTTGTGATTTCTGCATAGCCTTACATCATTTTCTCTTTGATAATCTCTGCCATAAATTTTTGTGATTTTGTTGTCTCCATGTTCTCCTAGGAACAACTTAATCAACTTTTGTGAAGTTTATCATAAGTTTGACTACATGCTGCTGCTGATTTTTCTTTTGGCCATAGCAACTCTAAAATACTGTATACCAGACAACTCCCTTTATCTCCATCATTGTTGAAAAACTTATCTGAGATTTGTTTCTTTTTTTTTTTGAGGAGGGAAGGCAGGGCAATTGGGGTTAAGTGACTTGCCCACACAGCTAGTAAAGTGTGTCTAGTGTCTGAGGCTAGATTTGAACTCAGGTCCTCCTGACTCCAGGGCCGGTGCTCTACTCATTGCGCCACCAAAGTGCCCCTCTGAGATTTGTTTCTGAACTCTCTTTGGAGAACTTCATGTTTTCCTTTCTGATCAGTCCTCAGACTTTTTACTGGACTATAATTCATGTCCCACCCTTTAACTGTGAGTGTCCTTCCATGCTTTTTTCTAGACCCTTTTCACCTCTCCGTACATATCAGGTTCATGGTTTTAATTTTTGTCTCCATTGAGATGACTTCTAGATCTATATTTTCCATCTTCAGCTCTCTTGAACTATAGTCTTGTAGCACCAATTGTCAGTTAGGATGTCCCATGATCATCTTAATCCAATCATTTCCAGAATAGAAGTCATCATTTCCCCTCCAGACCAAACCTTCATTAAAACTTTTTTTATTTCCATTGAAGGGCACCTTCATATTTCTATTGACTCAGGTGTAAAAGAGAACATAGAGTTGGAGTCAGGAAGAGTTGGGTTGTGTAGCTCTGGGGCAAATCATTTAACCCCTCAGTCTCAGTGTCTTCATCTGTAAAATAAAAGGATTGGACTTAATAGCTTCTATTATTTCTTAATAATCTAATATCTTCTTATTTCTAATTCTAAAATATCTTTCACATCCATTTCCTGGTTCAAGCCTTCATCAGTGGTTGCCTAGACAATTGTAATGGCTCCTAAATGATCTCCCTTCCTCAATTCTCTCCTCTCTATAATCTATACCCGCACAACAGCCAAACTGATTTTCTTAAAGTGCAGGTCTGACCATGACCATTACCCTATTCAGTAAACTACAGTAGCCCCCTATTTCCTTTAGATAGTGATATTTAATATAAATTCATCTGTTTGGCATTTGAATTCCTTCACAACCTGGTTCTAATCTGCTATTCTATTCTAATTAAACATTACTCCCCTTTGCATATTCTACGGTCCAGCCAAACTGGCCTGTTTCATGGTCTTCATACATAGCATTCCATTTCCCATCTCCATCCCTTTGCACTAGTAGAACACCATGACTATACTGCATTCCTTCCTCACTTCTGCTTGTTAGAACCCCTAATTTTCTTTAAGACTCAAATCAAGTGCCACCTTCTATAGCAAGCCTCCCTGATCCCCGACAAAACTCTCTCTCTCTCTTTTTCCCTTTCTCTTCCTCTCTCAATCTCTCTCCCTTTCTCTCTCCTCTCTCCTTTCCCCCTTTTCTCTCTCCCCCTCTCTCATTGACCAACGATAGGCAAAATGGGATCTTGTGTTCTCTACAGGGATGGGGAAACTGCTGCCTTGAGCCCACATGTGGCCTTCTAGGTCCTTGAGTATGGCCTTTTGACTGAGTCCAAGTTTTATAGAACAAATACTTTTATTAAGGGGGTTTGTTCTGTGAAGTTTGGATTCAGTCAAAGGGCCACACTTGAGGACCTAGGGAGCCACATGTGGCCTTGAGGCCACAGGTTACCCACCCCTGGTTTAGACAACACAACAGCCAAACTGATTGGTGGTGATGGTGAAAATATAAAGTTTCTTTCATAACACCATTTGTGAAAGCCTAACTGTTCCCTAAGAATACCCTCTTGCTTGTATCTCCCCATGCCTCTGTACCCACTTACTTTTGCATTTATTATCCATTCATTATAAATATTTTGTACATAATTACAAAGGGTATCCCAAAAGTCTTAGTGTAGTTTTAAGCTATCAAGACTTAAAGTTGTGCTAAACTTTTTGGAACAATCTATAAAGGTAAACAGAATGAAAGAATGTAAGTACCATGGAAAATAGAGACTTTCAGTTTTAGCTCAGCATCCCCAGTAGTTAGCATGTTAGTTAGTAGTTAGTACTGGGACATGCTAGGTCTTTAACAAATCTTGTTGATTAACCAACTCAAAGTCATACAAAAATTATTAAAGAGAATCATTATGTTAATCTTGATAGAAGAACATCTAAGGAGGAATTTTGCTCTACCAAAGGAAACATTTATTTATTTGTCTGTTTACCTATTCAAGTGACCAACAATAAGCATAGTGTGATCTCATGTTCTACATTGTTTAGACAATTGCATGATGGTAAAATACGAAGTTCGTTGTGTAGCATTACTTGTGAAAACCTATGTATTCTCTATCTGATGCACTCTTCATATAGTGATGTGCTGTTAAATATTTAACAAATCACTTTCCAAAAAATGTACACATGATACACTTTTAAGTTTAATCTGAATTATTAACATTTTCTCTATGCCTTTCTTATGTTTAAATAACCAACAATATAGTAAATTCATCTCTCATTTGTAGTGTTTGCTGATTTCCGAAGTGTAAATGTTCAATCTGGAAATTTAACAACCAGGTCTTAAGACTGCACTAAGACTTTGGGACATCCTGCATGATAGCTGTATTAGTAGAGGCAGTATCCATGATAAAATTACTGAATTTGAAATGCTGAAATATTTTTTCATTTAAGCAGAACAACCAAAACTTTTGGGTGATTTCAGAATGCATGACTTTTTTTTTTACAGTGCTTGTGAAATTTCTCTTTATCCCAATTAAAAATCATATATTAAATTCAATGAAGATCTTAGTTTACCATGCCTCATTTTCTCCTTTTCATGAGACAGGTGAAAGAACTCTGTTCTCATGAGCCTGGAGGGAAAGAAACCTTCCTTCAAATTCTCCAGCTCTGCAGTTCTAGAAAAGGTGTGGAGTTGGCTACCATCATGGGTGTATTTGTTGGACCTCCTGTACATGGCACATGTTACTTATTCCCTGGTCCTCTGCTGGGCTGGGCTAGAGGAACATGGTTTCTATATTAGGAAGAAAACAGTTCTTCCCTTTCACATTAACTTATTTGGAGTATTTACCCCATTTGCCATGGGACGGTGGGGCAGGAGGAAGGAAAGAAAAAGTCTACATAAGAAAAGTTTAAAACTTTCCCAGAAGTGTGCTCTTTCTAAGAATTTTTAGAATGGACTTGAAACTAGCAGTCTCCTGGTCCCTTCAGGCCTTCCAAGTTTATGATGTCTTAAAACCAAATTACCATATTATAATTAAGTTAACTTTTTGATTCAAATGTGTCACAGGAATACTTTCAACTTTTAATTATAATTTTGCCAGTCAATTCACAGTATCTTTACAACTGAAAGCCACTTCAGAAAGTTATGTGGTTCAGCCTCCTATATTCAAGAAGGCCAATTGTTCCTGTTATATTAAAATAAAAAAAAAGTTTTGATTGACAACTGCTGACAGGTTTTATATGAGCTCATGCTTCAAATGCCAATCAGATTGTTGTCTCCAGTTTGCTTCTGGGGAATAAAACCTATCCAAGCTATTGAGCCTGCTCAACTTTCATAGTTGAAACTGAAACTTCAACTTAGAGTATGAGGAGATCATGCCATGTAAAGTCAGTTGAGAGGCTCACCTTTCATAGTTGAAACTGAAACTTCAACTTAGAGTATGGAGAGATCATGCTATGTAAAGTCAGTTGAGAGGCAGAGGGGAAAGGTCATTGGAAAGATCTTGCTGAATAGAGAACTGAGCTAACAAGAAAAGAGCCACTCTGTATCCAATGACTATTCTTTACTGGGTGCTCAGCTGTTCAGCCACCTCATGAAGAAAATCAGTTTTCTTGGTTCTTGTGTATCAATCCAATGGGAGGAAAATGTCTTTTGAAAGGCAAAAGTACATCCAAATGAAGTATATCTAAATGCATTTCTATGTGAGCTATCCTTGTCTCTGTCTCTCCCTGTCTCTCTGACTCAATCTCATCTTTTTGGTCCCTTTGCCTCCCTCTATCCCACCACCTTTTCATATTAAATAATTCATTGGTTTCTCTCCCTTCCAGTCCCTAGATCCTTTCTATTAATTTCTTTCCCAGTTTCCAATTACTTCTTCACTTAGTTATTATTAAAACAGGAAATGGAATGGTTATATTTAAATTCCTTTGTGGTTTTAGCTGTCAAGATAGGAAGGGCAGATGGTGGCTGAAATCTTGGCATTAAATTCTCAGTATGTCTACAAACAACAGCCCTTTTGGCCTGCACCCTAGCACCCTGACATTCTTTCTTTTCACATCTTCCTATAAAACATTTGAGTTAATAAGATAAAACAACATCTCAAGTTAAGGTACAGATCTCATCTTTATCTGGAAATCAAAAGTTGAATATGCAAATAATTAGGAGATACCTTTAAGTTAATGGAACCCTAAGAGCTGCTACATTAGGCTTATGATCTGATGAGACAGATGGAGAAAGCCCCAAGTTCACAGTATTCTTCCATTTTAAATGTGGTTATGAAACAAATGAGCAGCTCATGATGATGCCCTATTAGAGAACAAAAAATTCTAATTATGGGCTGGTGCTTCAGATCCCAGTCCTCATCCAGAAATGATTGGTCTCTCCCATGTGGTTTCCAGAGTTGTTCCTTGCCCTCATACCAGGACAGACAGGACACAAAGAAATGAAAGGACAAGGGCCAATCACAGATGTTTTTGAGAAATTCCATTAGATCAAGCAAAGGCACCTTTTAACTGAATAAAAGAATGCAATTACAATAGGCTGTCACTTATATCCACCTGGAGCAAAAGAGAGGGTAGTGGGTCTGGGTAAGGACCTATAGATTCTTAGGGTCTATTTTTCCCTTTGTTTTTCAGTCCCCTACACAAGTATCGGTGATTTGAAACAAAACAAAATAGACAAAACCTGCAACCTTATACCTAGACACTTGTCTTTTAGCTCTTTCCTTTCTCAGTCTCCCTTGGAGGCTTGGCTTTGCAGATGCCACTGCCACTTGTCACCAAATTCTTTCTGCTGATCCATATGTAGAAAAGAAGTCCCTCTACTTCCTTCCTCTCCACCTGTTTTCTCTCCTCTCCTATGGTAGGGGTGAAAATCCCTTTCACCAGAGCAGATTTCATGTTAGCCTCTCCTTTTTCCATGCTGGGAGAAAAAACAAAAATAAAACCTCCCAGTATTTTTTGTGATTTAGGGCCCCTGCCAATGGCCAAGCAAACATTACCAGAAAGGTTTGGCTATTAAAGTAATGAACATAGAAGACTTTCTAAATCTCTTATTGTGACAAAAGTAAATTCAACCCATTAGGAAACAACTAATTATGGTGTAACAAGCATAGATATCTTTTGACTGCTTACTGTCCCTCAGGAAACCTCTTTTAATTGGCTGTTGGGCTAGAATTCCATAGATACATTAAAGGTGTGGATTCTTTCCAGACCAATGGCTTTTTATTTGCCTCCTTCAGCTTATCCTTGAGAGATTAATGTTTTGGACTCAAGATGGTACAATTGTAGAATTAAATATTGCTGTCAGTCTATTTTAGAGTGTCTCTGAGGGAAATGTCCAGGTTGGTAGATGCCGATGATCTCAACTGGACCTATTCCTATATATTCTGAGTTTCCATAGTGTATCCTCAGGGTTTAACACAACAACTGGCATATGTAGTTGTTTTCCAGTCATGTCTAACTCTTCGTGACCTCCTTTGGGGTTTTCTTGGCAAAAAAAACCCAAAAAAACAAAAAAACAAAACTAGAATGATTTGCAATTTCCTTCTCTAGCTCATTTTACAGATGAGGAAACTGAGGCAAACAGGGTTAAGTGACTTTGCCAAGGTCCACACAACTAGGAAGTATCTGAGGTCAGATTTGAACTCAACAAGATGAATCTTCTTGAGTATAGGTCCAGTACTCTATCCACCGCACCCCCTAGCTATCTGTATCTGTATCTTACTATCTCTATATATGTATATAGATATAGCTATATATATGTACACATGCACATGTACACACGTGTGTATGCGTATAGATACATATATACATATATGTGTATATGTATATATGCATATATACATATACACATATATTACACTCATACACACATACACATACACATGCACGTTGGTGAGGGGGACTTTGAGGTTCAGTGACTTGTCACTTAAGTTATACAGCTAAAATATAACAGAGGTAGGATTTGAATTCAGGCCTCTCGTCCTCAAGTCAGGCACTATGCCATTATTGCCTTTCAGGATTATCACAAATTATTTCTCAGTAAAGTGGTTGTTTTGTTTTTGTTATGTAAATAATCCAACCCCTAATGAGAGTTAGTTTTTTTTTAGAATTCTGTGTTTTCAGGCTTTTCATTCTAATGGCAAACATTCTTCTAGGCAGGCTATTTAAAGCATTAAGTCTTTTAATCAGGAAAACAGTTTGTGACAGTAATGGGCATGATTTATTTTAGGATTGTATTTTATGTCAATGTAAAAATTGTTCTCTTTGCCTCTTCCAGAATCAGAACTTAATCATCAAATGCATTCTGATTCAGATTATGTTGCATAATTTCTAATTTCCCTTGTAATCACCTTAATTTTCCTTGAAATAATTATATCAAATTGCACAGAGCCTCTTTTTTTCTTGCCCTTTTCTCAAATGCAATCATTGGCTTGCTTCTAATACTCAAAATAAAAATGCATTCTTACCACCAAGTGGAAAATTTCCCTAAATTTTTCGAAGAAAAAACACTCTACATAGCAAACTACACACTTAGTGCTAATAATGTTTTTCACATAAAAAGGTTCAATGATGGAAAGTGGTAAGAAATTGATTTTTAGGCTTTGAGAAACATCTCTTAAATACATTGTTGTTACAGCAGACTTTAATTTTTAATTACCCTGAGAGATTTGAAGCCATCATATAAGACAAAAACACTTCTGGGAGTTAATAGCAGAGGACCTACATTCTGAATGTATACAGATTTCATTGCCCATCCAGAATCCATTATTATGCTAACACCTGTCCCTTGAATTCTCAACTAACTGTCAGAAGATGAATTTCCTTCCTGAAGTAAAAGACTCATCACAGACTCACAAGCAGAACCAGACCTTGGGAATTAGTCAGGACTGAATTTAAATCATCTTAACTGAACCTGGGGATTGCATTGCCATCCACTCCTGCTGACTCATGGGGAAAGGAAGGAGACTGCCAGAACAGACTTGGTAAATATTTCTAGAAGCTCTGAAGGACATAGAACCAAAAATTTCAAAGAAATTATTAAATAGACAGATGGATAGACAGACAGGTAGATGATAGCAATAGAAAGATATTTTATTAGGTGTTTACTACAAAGAAGATAGATCCCGACCTCAAGGAGCTTACATTGAATGGGGGTAGGAGTGTATGAGAGATGTGTAAAAGTTAGGGAAAGTTAGTTTTCCTCAGAAAACTGTGGAACTAATTGAGTTCCACAGAATGATTAATTAAATGTCAGCTTGAACAAACAAGGAGTAAAAATTAACCAGGATGAGGGTCCCTAGCCAATAGGAATAGAGTTTGTGGTTTCGCAGAAACCTCAGTTTTAGGAGATTAGGAAAACTGGTCTAAACTGGCCAGGTAATGGTGAGGGTTGAAGAGAAAACTGGGTCAAATGGCTACTATGCATGCTTAATTGGCTAATTGAATATTACCTTATACACCAACAGGGAGGAGTTTTCTGCCATTTTTGAACATGGGACTTATGTCGAGGAGGGGGAAACATACCAAGGAGTTGCATGTTGGGTGTGTATAGGGAAGATTGTAACCCAGAAGGGAGTGGACCAATCGGTTCTCTGAAGGGAGGTACTGAGTTGATGGTACATCAATCTATGTCAGTCTAACAGAATAAAGTTGGTTTCACTCCTGTACTCCCCACTCCCTCTTCCCAAAGAAGGATGGAGCCTGCTCCTGGCCAGGAATGTTTACCAATTCCTTTGAATTCCTCAATAATAATAAATTATCCTTGATACCTGAATTTCAGGGTCAAATACATTTCTAACAAGTGGGAGACAACACATAAAGAAGAGGTAGAAAGAGGTAAAGGGAAAGATGAACAGGCTCTTGGGAAAGGAAGGGGGATGGACCAAGGGGCAGAGTCAAAGGAAAAGGGTTGGGTAGAAATTATTTTTAAGCTGTAGGAAAAGGCCAGGGAGGCTGAAGTTGGTGTGTCTCTTGAGCTCCGGAGATATGACCTATGGTAGATAAACTGGCCAAGGTCAGAAACAGAGCAGGTCAAAGCTCATGTACTGAATAGTAGTGAGATCCAGTCTATGAGTAACCTCTGTATTTCCAGGTTGGGTGAGATAGGGAGACCAAATCTTTTTTAAAAATTAAAAAAAAAAAGAAAGAAGGAAGGAAGAAGGGAAGGAGGGAAGAAGTAAGCCTGTTTTGACAGAGGCAGTTCAAGTAAAAAAGACTGTTTTAGTCAACTATAAACCACAGTTTAAGAGGAACATGTGAGTAGGGATTTTTTTTGCCTTCCTAGTGCCTAGTCTAGTACCTAAAACATTGAAATTTAATAAATACTTGCCAATTAATTGATTGATGTCTAAAGGAGAACAAGAACTGCAAACCATTTTACATGACTATGATGAAATAACTGGGATATTTGTCTTGGAAAAGGGAAGGCAGTGGCAATTGAGAGGTCTTTTCAAATAGCTGAAAGGATGATATTTGTAACTTTCAATAAAGTCTTTCTTTGCTGTCTGATTTGGCTTGAGATGACCTACCAAGGTGGTGGTAGTGGAGTGTGATCATCAACAAGTAGGTCCTAGCAAACTAGTGAAGAGTCATTTCTGCCATCTGGGGATCTGCTTAGCTAAGTTTTGAGAACCCTATCATAAGGCTGACCACAAGTTGGTGAATTATTTTGCCATAGCAATATTCAAAAAGCACCCATCCAGTACATAATAAGCACTTAATAATTGCTTATTGCCTAACTATAAAGTTGCAGAAAAGCTGTGATGAGAATAGTTAGGATTGTAGCAGTTTTTTGCACTTAAGAAATTACTGATCCTTGAAGTTGGTTGGTTGTTGTCCTTCATTCTCAAAGAAAGCCAAAATGACATCACTATGTTAGAGTCAAGTTAGAGTACATCTGCTTGTGGCTGATCAGACTGATATGAGCTTGGAATCCTCTACCACAGGTCAGGCACAAATAGTCCATATGAATATTTGGGGTGGATATTCTAAATTTGTGCATCCTGCATTTCCTTTGAGCTGTTTCAATTCTGCTTTGCTCATAGAGCACAGCACCTTCTCTGATATGGGCGCGCCATGCTGGGCAGTCCTGTGCCAGTGTCTCCCATGTCACATACAATCAATTCCAAAGTTCTGTCCTTGTATCACTTCTTCTGACCACCCTTGAATCCTCGAAGTATTAAAGTATGGAAGTAAGCCATATTAAATAGGGATTAGATGTGTGTGGTCTGAACTAGGAAAAAACGGGTAGATTTTTCAAGGATACAGAGTTTCCCTGAATATGAAGATCAGCCCTGACAATTAGAGCTAATGGAGCAGCCTGACTCATGAATTAGTATCTCTCCCGACACTGAAAGTGTTCAAGCAGAGGTCAGGAATGCCATAGAGAGGATTCTCATAAGAGGTGGAGAGTTCCTCTTGGGGCCTTAATTTTGTGAAGGTATTCATGTTGGCTAGCTTTCATACCCCTTCCGTTTCTGTTCTGGATTTAAAACTATGCCTCCGTGCGGATTTCCCTCACCTCCTTGTCTTTCAGCTCATTTATATGTGTTGTCGTCCCCCATTAGCATGTAAACTGATACATTGTTAGTGGAGCTGAGAAATGGTACAACCATTTTGTAAAGTGATTTGGAATTATACAAATAAAGTGATTAAAGTGTCCATATCCTTTGAACCAGAAACTCTCTTATTGGGCTTATATCCCAAGGAAACCATGAATAAGAAGAAAGTCTCTATATAGACCAAAATATTTATAGCAACACTTTTTGTGATGACTAAGAATTGGAAATAAAGTAGATGCTCATCAACTGAAGAGTGGTTAATCAGATTGTGGTACGTGAATGTAACGAAATATTACAATGCTGTAAGAAATGGTCTATGTGATGAATACAGAGAAGCATGGAAAGATCTGCATGAAATGATACAGAGTAAAGTAAGCAAAGCCAAGAAAAAAATATACACAGTGACTATAACAATGTAAGTGGAAAGAATAACTACATACCAAAAAACACCACCCCACAACAGAAACAAAACCAAAAGTAAATGTAGCAAAATCGTAAAGGTCAAACAGGACTCACATGGGAAGAAATCCCAAATTACCTCTTTGTGGAGGTCAGAGGCCCACAGGTTTGCATATATTGTCAGATTTTTTCAGTGTATTGATCAATTGTGCTGATTTTTTTCCTCAAAAATTTTTGATTTTTTTATATGGGATGACTCTCTGGGAGGGGGAGAAGGAAGAATATTTGAGATACTTGGGACAAATTGAGAAACAAAAGGTATCAATAAAAACTTTTTTTTAAAGATAACGTAAGCTCATTGAGGGTAGGAATTGTCTTTCTCTTTGCTTGTATTTGTATCTTGTGGTTAGCACAGTGCCTAGGAAATAGTACATATATATTTTTTAGTTGTTTTTAATCTCGTCTGATTCTTTGAGCCCCTTTTGGTATTTTTTTCTCTTCTTTTTTAAAATTTATTTAATATATTTAGTTTTCAGCATTGATTTTCACAAGAGTTTGAATTACAAATTTTCTCCCCATTTCTACCCCCTCACCCACTACAAGATGGCGTATATTCTGGTTGTCCCATTCCCCAGTCAGCCCTCTCATCTGTCACCCCACACTCCTCCCATCCCCCTTTCTCTTCTTCTCTTGTAGGGCAAGATAAATTTCTATGCCTCATTGCCTGTGTATCTTATTTCCTAGTTGCATGCAAAAACTTTTTTTTTGTTGTTTTTGAAGGTCTGTTCTTAAAACTTTGAGTTCCAAATTCTCTCCCCTCTTCCCTCCCCACCCACCCTCCCAAAGAAGGCAAGCAATTCATCATGGGCCACATGCGTATCATTATGTAAAACCCTGCCACAATACTCATGTTGTGAAAGATTAACTATGTTCTGCTCCTTCCTAACCTATCCCCCTGTTTGAATTTTCTCCCTTGACCCTGTCCCTTTTCTAAAGTGTTTGTTTTTGATTACCTCCTCCCCCTGTCTGCCCTCCCTTCTACTGTCCCCCCCTTTTTTATCTTCTTCCTCCTTTCCTGTGGGGTAAGATACCCAATTGAGTGTGTATGGTTTTCCCTCCTCAGGTCAAATCTGATGAGAGCAAGATTTACTCATTCCTCCTCACCTGCCCCCTCTTCCCTTCCTAGAGAATCACTTTTTCTTGCCACTTTTATGCAAGATAATTTACCCCATTCTATCTCTCCCTTTCTCCCTCTCTCAATATATTCCTCTCTTATCCCTTAATTTGATTTTGTTTTTTTAGATATCATCCCTTCATATTCAACTCACCCTGTGCCCTCT
>JAQQSZ010006402.1:0-13602 GCA_028646595.1 Phalanger gymnotis
TGAAAAGACCAGAACTGAACAGAAAATGTGACTTTCAAACACAAGAATCAAGAGAAGCATGAAAAGGTAAACAAGAAAGAGAAATCATAAGGGACTTACTAAAGTGAACAAAAAATAAAATTAAGGGATGAGAGAGGAATACATTGAGGGAGGGAGAAAGGGAGAGATAGAATGGGGTAAATTATCTTGCATAAAAGTGGCAAGAAAAAGCAGTTCTGTAGTAAGTGAAGAAGGGGCAGGTGAGTGGGAATGAGTGAATCTTGCTCTCATCGGATTTGACCTGAGGAGGGAATACCATACACACTCAATTGGGTATCTTACCCCACAGGAAAGAAGGAGATAAAAAACAGGGAGACAATAGAAGGGAGGGCAGATAGGGGGAGGAGGTAATCAAAAGCAAACACTTTTGAAAAGGGACAGGGTCAAGTGAGAAAATTGAATAAAGGCGGATAGGATAGGAAAGAGGGAAATACAGTTAGTCTTTCACAACATGAGTATTGTGGAAGGGTTTTACATAATGATATGCATGTGGCCTATGTTGCCTTCTTAGGGAGGGTGGGTTGGAAGAGGGGAGAGAATTTGGATCTCAAAGTTTTAAAAAAGTTTTTGCATGCAATTAGGAAATAAGATATACAGGCAATGAGGAATAGAAAGCTATGTTGCCCTATAAGAAAGGGAAAAGGGGATGGAAGGGAGTGGGGTGACAGAAGGGAGGTCTGACTGGGGAACAGGGCAACCACAACACATACCATCTTGGAGTGGAGGGGAGGGTAGAAATGGGGAGAAAATTTGTAATTCAAACTCTGGTGAAAATCAATGCTGAAAACTAAAATATTAAATAAATTAAATAAATAAATTTAAAAGAAAGACTCTGAATGCCAAACAGAGGATTTTAAATTCAATCCTAGAGGTAACAGGGAGCTGGCAGAGTTAACTCAGTAGGGGGTGACATGGTCAGACCTGCACTTTAGGAGAATCACTTTTACAGATAAGTAGAGGATGGGCTGGAATGGGGGAGACCTATGATGAGTAAACCAGCCAGCTGTCTACTGCAACAGTCCAGGTATGAGGTGAGAGGGCCTGCACTAGAGTGACAGCACATAAAAAATCCTTGAAGTACACTAAGAACTTAAGGGGTTAAAGTGAAGAGGGCTGTATTCTGGGAATAGAGGCCAAGTCAAGGAACAGCTATGTTTTCCATTTAGGAACAATGTGAGACAATGGCAAGGGGGTGGGGGGCGCAGAATGACCAACGTTTAACACAGTTTTTCTGGAGTATCTGGTTTATTTTATGAATCTTGGCTTTCAGTAGGAGACATAAATTAAGATGTATACTCAGTAAAGAAATGGGCCTCTTGTTTGGTCTTTGATAAATTAAGAGAGTTGATGACTTGTATATCAATATCAATAAATGAATACTAGATCACATATCAGAAAATATATCAACTGTACAGTGCATTCATAAAGACTAGGTATATTTAAAATCTTTAATAAATCAGGTTGCAGCATATATTAACTATATCTAATTGCTTACCATCTCAGAGAAGAGGGAAGGGAGGGAGGGCATTTGGAACTCAAAACTTTAAATAAAAATGCTTAAATAAATAAATCAGGTTCAGGTTCTATAGACACAATGTGTAAATTATTTAAAAGTAAATTTGTTAAAGTTTGAAACAACTATACAACAATAAATTTTTATTTCAAATTCTATAAAAAATGAAAAATCACTGCTGCAGATCAGGAGGAGAACAGCGGTCTATGGCCAGCAAAACTGACACCAATGTGAGAAGAAAATTCACTTGGCATCATCTGTGACTCTTCTATGTCCCCCAACTCTGACATCCAGTTGTTGCCTTCTCTCCCCTCACTCAGCCTCTACCCTTGATAAGGCCTTTATCATACAATGACCTCCTAATTTGTCTTCCTTCTTCTAGTCTCTTTTCCAAATCCATTCTCCACATAACTGTGAAGATGATATTCCTAAAACACAGATCTGACCACGTCACAATTGTACTAAAAATCCTTCAATGGCCCCCTACAAACTCTGGATGTTCAAATCTAGTCACAATATGGTCCCTATGTCCCCTTTCTTGTCTAATTTCTTATGACTTCCCTTCATGAACTCTTTGCTAGCCATTCCCCACACCCAACTTTCCATACTATGCCTTTGCATGATGGTGCCCCTTGTTAGAAAGCCATTCCCATCTCATCTCCACCCTATAGAATCCTTACTTTCTTCAAAGCACAGCTCAAGCGCCACTTACTACATGAAGCTTCTACTGACTCTCCTCATAATCAGCTCATTTCTTTTTTCAAATTACTTTGTATTTATCCCAGCACAATGTGAGCTCATTGATCTCAGAAACTTGTTTGTCACTGTATCCCCAGTGCTTCGTATTCCCATGTACCTGGCACTTTAAATAGGCATCTAATAAATATTTGTTGAATTGAATGGAAATGAACATATAAAATGAAGCAACTAGATTAGATTATTTCTAAGGTATCTTCTTCCTCAAATCTATATTCCAGAGTTTATAAATATAAAAACCAAAATTATTAAAATTCAAAAATCTCCTCAGCCAAGAAATTAAATTTTATTTACTTATTTGCACACACTAACAGAATGTAAGCTCCTAGAAAGACAGGTATTGTTTTCATTTCTGTCTTTGGCTCAGGGGACAGAGCTCCAGGCCTGATGTCAAGAAAACCTGAGTTCAAATATGGCCCCAGACACTTCCTAGCTGTGTGATCCCGGGCACACTTAACCTCTGTTTGCCTCAGTTACCTCCTCTGTAAAACAGGGATAGATAATACATTCCCTACCTTGCCAGGTTATAGTGAGGATCAAATGACATAGGGTTTGTGAAGTACTTAGCACAGAGCCTGGAGCATAGCAGCACTCTACTAATGTTAGCTATTATTATCACCATCATCACCATCATCTTTGTATCCGTAGCACCATGCTTTAGCATTTAAATGTTTGTTGAAAGAGAATGGAACCTAATGAAGAATATACCTATAAACATGGGGTAGGGAGGAGAGAGAGGGAGAGAGAGAGAGAGAGAGAGAGAGACAGAGAGAGCGAGCATATGTATAGAAAAGGGGGAGGGGAAAGGTAGGGAAAGAGAGAATACACAAGCAACTAGGGCTTAAGAGTGAACAACCTATATGAAACTTGAGAATCTCACAAAATAAATTACCATGTTAAAATTCAAAACACTATCAAGTGAACTTTTTAGTGTCACTAGCAAAATGGAAACAAAACAAGGACATCGGTAATTTTTAGTATGCGGAATCTATGTACATTTTTAAAAGTGAATTTTTCAAAGCTCTTTCAAAGAATCTCCACATAACTGTGAAGATGATATTCCTAAAACACAGATCTGACCACGTCACAATTGTACTAAAAATCCTTCAATGGCCCCCTATTGTTTCTAGCATAAAATACAAGCTCTGGACGTTCAAATCTAGGAATACTGTCCTCGGAAAGAATACTGAACTGTCCTCGGGTCGCTATGCTGAAAATGCCGAAGCAGTTATTTTTGTTTTTATGTTGCTTCAGTCATGTCTGTCTCTCTGTGATCCCAGTCAGGGTTTTCTTGGCAAAGATACTGGAGTGGTTTGCCATTTCCTTCTCAAGCTTATTTTACAGATGAGGAAACTGAAGTAAACAGAATCAAGTGATTTGCCCAGGGTTATACAACTAGTAAGTGTTTAAAGCCAGATATGAACCCAGGAAGATGAGTCTTCCTAATTCTAAACCCAATCAATGCTCTATATCACCTAGCTTCCCCTGAAGAGATAAACTAAAGAAGGAGAAAAAAAAACCAACTAGGAATCTTATTCTTTGAGGCATTTAGCTATAATGTTTAAACATTAAGAGTTTTCAAAATAACTTGTCTTAAAATATTCTTTTTTTAAAAACAGTAACAATAACTCAGAACTGTTGCAATAAATAAACAGCATAAAGGTAATATTATGAAAATACATTATATATTGTACATTATAAAAATGTAAGTTTAAAAAAAATCTCAAGCCTTAATTTCTTTTGCCTCTGCTGACAACACTTGATACAAATTCTGTTTTTTGAATGAAAAATTATTAGTGTAACAATTTCAGAGAAATTCTCTGAAGCACGGAAAAGGCCTTGACAACAAAAATTATATGTTCCTTTTAATGGTAAAGATAGAACTGAAAACTCATCATAGCAATATTTCACTCATGAAAGAACTCTATCAAGAGTATTTCTGGGATACTTAAACTAAGACATAAAATCCTCACTAACTTAGACATGCATTTAGAGTACCAAGACAAACTTTTCTAAACATATTAACTATAAAACCTACTAAGTTTCCCAAACATCTCGGTGAAAAGAAATATGGCATGGTGGAAAGAGTGATGGTTTTGGAGGCTGAGGACCTGGGCTTGTGCACCAGCTGTGCCATTCACCACTTGGGGGACCATAAGTAACTTCCCTCTCTGAGAGTCTCAAGATCTTCATCTATAAAACGAAGAAGGTAGAGTATGATTCCTAAAGAAGATTCTCTCCTGCTCTAATCTATGATCCTGTGAATTACAAGTTTCTATTTAATACACTATCATATGCAAAAGAGGAGAAAGTAGCTATTTAATGTTTGCCAGTTACTTCGACTTTTAAAGACTGAGTTTTCTTAATTCACCCAAGTTGCAAGTGCAGAAGCTATGCACAGATCCAGTCCTACAACCGATCAGCAAGAGAGCTTTGATTGCTCACCTCTCCTCAGGCAACCTTGTAGCTCACGATATCAATGCTAGGTTTAGTGCAGACACCAGACAGGCTTAGCCCACTGCGGTTTGTAATTCTCAAGCTCAAAGCTGCTAAGCCTCTATGGTAGCCAGAGTTGCAGTGGTGGTATGCACCACCACACCTAGCACAGTTACTATTTTCCCTTGTAAAATCAAGTTGCTCTATATTTTGAAAATGCTAAATGTATTAATGCATACTTGTCTAACTTTATAACTTCTTTGGTCATAAAAAGTGTCAGCAGTCAGAAGACTCCTCTATAATGTAGCTCTTTCCACATATATGGAATCACTAGTCTGTCAATAACTTGCTAGATTAATATGTTATAGCCTTTAAAAGCTATGTCTATGCTCGTATGTGGTATAAAGTACTCATGCCTCAATCTGTAATTTTGTAAGAATGTTTCTGTCTTTTTGGCAATGTCAGAGCAAAATGACAGTGAGGTGGCAAAGGAACTAGAACTCTAGGCCTAGAGTCAAGAAAACCTGAGTTCAAATTCTCCCTCAGACACTTACTTATCCATGTTACTGGGAAAGTCATTTAACCTATTTACTTCAATTTTTGTAAAATGGGGACAATAATAGCACTTTTTCCCAGGGTCATTACGAAGATCAGCAAGATATTTTGTAAAGCACTTAGCACAGTGCCTGGCACATAATAGGCACTATGTAAATGCTATCTAATTATAACAATTACGGAAGTCAAAATGAAAATAAGAGCAAAGATCTGAAAGTTGTCAGATCTAAGTATTAAAACATAGTGTGGCACAGCAGAAAGAATAGGTCTCACTTCTGGAACGAACAGGCCGTGGGAGAATGGGCAAGGTGCCTAATGGCTCTGACTCTCAGTTTCCTCTTTTATAACATGGGGATAATCACGCTTACCTCACAGATATGTTTTGAGGATAATATGTACAGCACTTATAAATAGCTATAATGCTATTTCAGAAATTTCTTAGCACTTCCTCTTAGAAAAATATTATGGGACTTTGAACAGGATGATTAAATAAACTTCACTTAAAAAAGCTGTAACAGAAAAAGAACTTGAGAAAACAAAAAATTCTTAGAGGAATACTTTCAAGATGACTTGTTAAAAGTGCTATATAATTATTAGCTACAAGATTTATATGTAACCAAGCAATCTGTGATCTACTCAAAATGCTGAAACAACACAGTTATTTCAACAATCTGTGATTTCAGATACTCCCTTCCCTCCATCAATGCAGCTCACTCACCACTCATCTTATTTAGTGGATGACTTTTAAGACTTGTGGTAGCTGAAAAATCAGTACTCTGAAAGCAGCCGAGTGATGAGCTTCTCCCAAATTAGCTAGGCTGTCTCATGTGAGAGGAGTATCACCGTGTGGAATGTGGAGAGATGACTGAGAACAGGACCATAACTAACATTACCCTAGACAACCTACTAGAGATTGAGCACATCACAACTTATTATCACCACAAACAAATACATGCCTTTTGTATAAAACAAAGTAAAAGAATGAAAATAGTACATGCCACCTCACAAGACTGTTGCAATCAAAAAATACAACACATGTAAAGCGCTTTGCAAATTCAAGGGCTATATAAATATTATTATTATTATTATTAGTTGAACTAATTACAAAGAAAGCAGAAAATATTCATTCTGGAATAGAATTTGAATTGATAACTATTTCAGTATCAACTAAGCAAATGTAAATGAAATCTGAAATGTTTATATTCACTACACACATTTGTAAGACATTAATTTATAAATAACCAGTTATGCTAAATATCTTATAAAAGGTACTAGTGTCCAATGTCATTCTTTTGAAATTTACTGACAAATATATAATCAGTTTTTAATCTCCTTATCAATTAATGGAATTTATCAACTTTAGGTAAGAAATGCCTTCTCACAGTTCTTTTCATTAAGTCAGAAAGAATTACCCAAATAATTTTGGCAATATTTCTTGTAAAAAAATAACACATTACAAAAGTTCTCCTGCACATCATTTCAAAATATGGTAAGCTGCCTGATACACATTTGCCCAGAGGATAGATTAATTATAGGAACTTAATTAGTATTATGTCAAATACATAATACTAATTTTTTTAAAAAAAATTTGATCTGCTAAACCAATTTTTCCTAATCTTCAAAAATTAAATCAAACTTTAAATAACCAGAAAATGTGGACTTTAGCTAGAAAACATCTGCCACTTTTCAAAGCCTTTCCCTAATAAATATATGTCGGAGACAATCAAGGTCTCAAGAGTACCTGAAAACTAAACAACTTTGATCTCTGTTTCTAAAGGATCAAAGTGGCAGTTCCTAGGAAGCAGTATATGCTAAGTGCCAAAGTGAAATGAATTTCCAACCTGAGAGGAGATTCAGTTTTTAGGGGGAAAAAAGGTTTTCCATCACATCTGAAATCATCAATAATCAGTAAATAAACATTTATGAAGTACCTACTATGTGCCAGACATAGCTTAGCGCTGGAGACACAAAGCAAGGCCAAAAATAGTTCTGTTTGCAAGGAGGAGGGCAATTGAATGGGGAGAACACACAAATAACTAGGCACGAACAAGCTATGTACAGGATAAACTGGAAATAATGAACATAATTAAGACGGGCTAGGAAAGGCATCCTATGGAAAGTGAGATTTTAATTGGGACTTGAAGGATTCCAGGAGGCCAAGATGAAGAGAGAGAAAATTCTATGCATGGGGGTCACCTGCTGAAAATGCCTCAAGTCAAAATATCAACAATTTTGTTTAAGAGTTACGTGGGCGAGGGTGGTGTAAGAAGACTAGAGCGGGGGTGGCAGTGGCAGTATTGGTTATAAAGGACTTTGAAAACCAAATAGACGATTTTAAATCTAATCCTGGAGACCTCAGGGAGCCAGCGGAGTTTAATGAGTGGAAAGAGGTGACACAATCAGACCTTCCCTTTAAAAAGATCACTATGACAGCTGAGTATAAGATATCTAGAATGCGAACAGAATTGTGGCAAGGAGACCAACCAGCAGGTTATTGCAATAGACCAGGCATGAAATAACTGGGGGTGGTGGGGTGGTGGTAGTGTTGGAGTGAAGAGATAAGGATGACACCTAGGTTATAAACTTGCTGAGTTCTGTGTTTTCAGATCTCTAAGGGAGTTTAAGAAAGGTTAAGGCTAGATATGAAGATATGAGTATCATCAGCATAGAGACGATAATTGAATCACTTGGTGATAACATCACCAAGTGAAAGAGTAGAGAAGCAGAAGAGGGCCTAAGAGAGAGCCCTGTGGGACACTCACAGTTAGTAGGCATGACCCAACAAAAAAGTCTGAGAAGGAGCTGCTACAAAAACTAAGGTTGAAGAGTGTATCAAGGAGAAAAAGGTGATCGACAATGTCAAAAGCTACAAAGAGGTGAAAAACGATCAGGCTTAAAAAGGGTCTTTAGATTTGGTAATTAAGAGATCACTAGTAACTTTGGAGAGGGCATTTTCTAACAAATGATGAAGTTGGAAGCCAGAATGTAGAGGTAAGAAGAGAGAAGAAAGCAAGTGGAGGCATCTATTGTAGATGGCCTTCTCAAGGAGTTTAGCCCCGAAAGGTAGGAGATACGAGGGATTACAGCTAATGGAGATGGACGAATCAAATGAAGAGGTTTGGAGGAAAGGGGAGACATGGGAATGTTTGTAGGCAGTAAGGAAGCAGTCAGTAGATAATAAGAGATTGAAGAGAAGTGAAAGTGGGGATGTAAGAAGAGGCAGTCTGTTGGGAGAAAATAAGATGGAATGGGATCACTTGTTCACAGTGAGAGATTAGCCTTAGCAAAGGGAAGAGTCACCTTTTCACATGAGATGGAGGTAAAAGACAAGAGTAATGAGGAGGGGAAGGGAGGGAACTCTTGGTTAACAGCCTCAATTTTTTCAGTAAAATGTAAGAAAAGGTTCTCACCTAAGAGGGTGAGGATCAGTTTCCTGATCTCTAGGATGAGTCACACTGAAGCTGAATTATCTTAGCAAACCTAAGAAAAAGAAAGGATGGCACTATGGATTTCAACATTAACAAATATTTACTGAATAACTACTATATGAAAGGAACTGTGTGAGGGGAATACAAAGAAGTGAAAGATATCAGTGAGCTGGCCTCCATGATCTTTCCTTCCTTGAAACTCTTTACTTTGTTTACTTTGTTTATACTGCTAGGTACATATGATGTTTCACTTTGCCTTAGTGACACGTGCATAGATTTGGAACTATAAAGGACACTTTAGTCCTTTTTCTGCAGGTAAGAACACCAAAGATTAGAGAGCTGGCTTGCCCAAGATGACACAAATGGTAAACTGCAGATCCAAGATACAAACTCAACTCCCACGGCTCCAGATTCAGCCTCTGTCTCCCGCAGGACATTACTTTCTGAATTTTATATGTATATGTCATTTCTCTATAAACTCCTTGATAGCTATGCCTTGGCTTATTTTCCTTTATATATCAGAATTATAAAATTCATAGAAATTTTATAAAATTTGTAGAATTCACAAAATACCAAGATTCATAGAATCTCAGAGTTGTAAAATACTACTAGTAAGTTATTTATTCTTCCCAAATTATGATTCCCATCTACAAGTCCCGATGAAGACCTATGGTGACAAGGGCTTCACTACATAAAGCAAGGCAGCTTCTCTACTTTCATACAACTTTAATTGTTAGAAAGTTTTTCCCTTATCAAAGAACCCCAGAATTTCAGAGTTAAAAGGAATATCAATGGTCACTAAGTACAACTCAGATTTGAAAAAGAATCCCTTTTACAACATTCTCCAACAAGTGGTCATCCAAGACTTCCTTAAGACCTCCAATGAGGTAGAACCCACAATCTCTTGAAGGAGCCCATTCCTTTGAATAGCTTGTTGGGAAGTTTTTCTCAGATCAAGCCTAAATTTGCTTCTTCAAGCAAAACTAATTACTTTGTTAATACTCTTCATCACATATTAAAAACAATTTGATATTTATGTTACTCATAGCACTCTCTCAAAGTTCTCTGGATATTAGCTCTGAAGGCCAAAAAATATTTCTCTGTATTTGGCAAGATCTATGTGGCAAATGATCCTTCCACATGAAACTTTTTATATTCAATTGAATATAATATTCACATACACAGATATATAGGAACATTTAATTATATTTAATTCACAATTATCCACAACAGAGGTAATTGTAAGTATTTAAAATGTTATGTGCCTTCTGATGAAATTCTTCTTGGAAACAAATCTAATCTAAAAATTTATAATTAATGGTCTAATCTTAAGACAAAACATCTAAAGATCTCTAACCAAAGCAAAATCAAAATGGATTAAAGCAGACTTACTATATTGTATCAGCATTCTATCTCTGTAAAAACATGACCTCAGAGCACAGAATAATTAACTTTTAGAGCTGGAAAGTTCTTAAAGATCATTTAAATTCTCTTATTTTATAGATAAAGAAACTGAGGCACAGACAGGTTAAACAACCATCACAAGATCACATAGCCAAGGCTAGCACCCATGTCTCCTAACTCCTATAAAGTCCAGAGCTCCTTTCATCGTTTGAGAACTGCATCTAACTACAACTGCAACACACTGAACTAGCTATGGCCATACATGGCTACTCTTAAGAAAACACCACCTAAGAGCGAAAATTATACATTTACTTTTAAAAAAAATTCAATTTTATTTTCAAGACCATACGTCTCCTCCTCCCATCTTTCCCCTCTACCTCCTATTACAAATATGTATAGCCAAGCAAAACTAATTCCTGCACAGGTTATATCCAAAAATCAAAACAAAAAAAACACCTCTCATTTTGCCTGAATTTTCAGTCCATCACCCTCTCTAATGTGGGGTGAGTGGCACGTTATATCATGATCTACATTTACTTTTAAATATCTGTGAGGAGACAGCCTTCTACAAAAAGAGATTCAACTCCGGAAACTGTACATCTCAATCCGAGTTGGGGTTTTAGTTGTTTTCTGCTTTACCACGTCACTACTACTGTCACCGATTCTCTTCCTACTTTCATTGCACATATCCTCTTCCTTTCCCCTTACTTAGCATGCCTGAGGTCAGATACAATTTTTCAAAAGTCTTTTATTGTGGAAAGGGGTTTAAAAAAACCCATATATACAGAGCACAGAAATTTTAGTTACATCCAAGTCTCTTATTCCAAGGGCTGACTTCCTACGTGGCCCTCACCTGGACATGCTGCTCTGGGAGAAACACCTTGAACACCATCTTTCTAAGGCTACATATTTGTTCAATTCCAAATATTTCTTCTAGTTCATACCTAGCATTCTCTTTGCCCTCCCTCAATTAAATCCAATTCATTTGCATGTCATGGCATTACCTCCCTGACATCATGGTCCTCTTTGAGAACAACAGCTCTCTCTATCTTCCCACCAAAATTACACAGTGATTTCACCCTGGCTACTGGGCTCTGGGGCTACTGCAGTGGTTCCCAGACTGCCCTCCTTCCATAGAAAATTACACAAAATTCTCTCTATCTTCCCACCAAATTACACAGTGAGCTTGTTTTGAAGCCTCTAATCTGACATATTTTAGCAAGGCTTTACCCACAAACAGTATTAGAAGTGTCATTTTTTCATGTGACCAATGTAGCACAATATAATATAATTTGTCATAATTGCTGAGAAGACGGGAGAAGAGAGAAGCACAGGGATTATCATTTACTTCTCCATTCAGAGAGGGTTTTTTTTTTTGAGGTTCTACAATGTCCAGAGCATTATGATCAGTACTGCCATATTCTTAAATATAATGAAAATAACTCAATGCAACTAGTAGCTATTTAAATATTCTAGCACTTTTAGAAGAATTTTATTGATCAAACAAGGACTGCTTTTCAGGGCCTATGAGATGACAAGAGACAATCTAAACTATTTAAATCTTATTTTGCTTCTATTTTCTTTTCCAAAAGGAATGATCTTTAGACTAAGAAAAATATTAGCATGTAATACAAAGCCAACAAAAAGTGAGCAGGTTGTCAAACAGCATCTAGCTGCCCTCAATGAGTTCAGGTTGCCAGTCCTAGACAACTAGATCCCAGAGTACTAAAAAGTGATGAGCCACTATCATCATTTTCTAAAAGACTTGGCAGAAGAAGAGGGAAGATCCTGCAAAGTACACACCAGAGATCATGCTTTCTATTACTAGCAAAATTCTAGGACAAATTATTAAAGAGATAACATGCAAGCAGTCAGAAAACAATGTGTTGATTACAAAAAGTTAGCAGAGCTTCATCCAGAGCTAACTAAAAACGTTCATGGTGAAGCTTTCTGAATGACAATGCCTTATAAAATTAATGAATGTGGATATTTCAGCCAGGACACACACTGAAATGTAGAGAATTCAAATTCAGATAAAACCCTAGGGACAGAGAAATGCCCTCTCCAGTGTCTCACAGCAGCTGTTTCTCTTCTCGGGTCCCCAGACACCTGCTATTCCCATCACCTGTGCTTGTATGAGATGATTTAGACAACTACTACCACAGGCAGCTAGGTGGCAAAGTGGATAGAGTGCCAGGCCTGGAGTCTAGAAGATCCGAGTTTAAACGTAGCCTCAGTCAATTGTGTGACCCCAGGTACATCACTTAATCCTGTTTGCTCAGTTTCCTCATCCACAAAATGAGCTGGAAAAGGAAATGGCAAACCACTCCAATACCTTTGTCAAGAAAACCCCAAAAGGGGTCACGAAAAGTCAGTCACAACTGAAAACAACCAAACAACAAAACTAAAGTATACCATTAACCTGAGAAGAAAAAAAAACAATCACCATACCCTGTCCAGGGGTACACAGAACTGCTGGAACCTTGAGGTAGTTAAGTCATTGTGGGTCAAAAGCACATGGCCCCAGGGTAACTCAAGATGGTAGTTCAGCACAGTCCAGAGCCTTGATATATGGCCTACATTTGAGTCAGGAGAAGGGCCCTAGGGAGAGATCAGCCTTGACTAACACTGAAGCTCTATGGAAGGAGGGCAGTCTGGGAACCACTGCAGTAGCCCCAGAGCCCAGTAGCCAGGGGTGAAAGGCCTCAGGCAGGACTGAAGCAACACACTAAGAAGAAAAACCATGGAGGTAGCCCAGACTTAGCAACCCCTGAGCCCAGCAGCAAGGGGAAAGGCCCCCCAGACAAAGTCTAACAAAGAGGGCAGCCCAGGCTCCCTGTGGCAATAAGGAGGACCTAGGTGGAGCCCATGGCCTGAGCAGCCCTGGAGACCCTTGAAGGAAGAGCCTAGTCTTGACCACTCCATTCAGGAGCACACAAGACCTGCCACTCAATTCAAGAGGGCAGGAGCAAGATATGACCCAAGCACTGGCCTTCCCTGCCCCAATGTAGACATTGAATCTACTGAGACAGACAAACCAAGGAAAACATCAAACACCATGATACCTTGGATTGAGAGAGGTCCAGGGATAAACCCCAAGGAAGCAAGTGACCTCAAAACAAATCCAATTAAAATCCGAGAGAAAAAAATGTCCTGGCCATGAGGACTACAAGACTACCTGGAAGAAATGGAAAAACAGATTTAAAACACACTATCTACAGAGGAAAGAAATATAAGGAAAATTGACATCTTAGAACAGATGTTGGAAAAGCTTAGCCAAGAAATGAATGCCCTGAAAATCAAAATCAGACAAAAAGAAACTGACTCGGGGGGCGGAGCCAAGATGGCGACTAGAAAGCAGTAACTGGCGTGAGCTCCCCTCCAAGTCCCTCCAAAAACCTATGAAAAAATGGCTCTGAACCAATTCTAGAACTACAGAACCCACAAAGGGGCAGAGGGAAGCAGGACTCC
>JAQQSZ010006403.1:0-13602 GCA_028646595.1 Phalanger gymnotis
GACCTTACCCAGAGACCATCCAGGCTGTCCTGGGGTGGGGCCCTGCTTCCCTCTGCCACTTTGTGGGTTCTGCAGCTCTAGAATTGGTTCAGAGCCATTTTTTTTATAGGTTTTTGGAGGGATTTGGTGGGGAGCTCACGCCAGTTACTGCTTTCTGGTCTCCATCTTGGCTCCGCCCCCAGCTCAGTGATCTTTACTGAGGCTCTCACTGCTGTGAACTTGACTCATTAGGGGCATTAAGACTCATACTGGGTCAGTGTGGACCAAGACAAAGAGAATTTTGTTCAGGAGGCATTGGGGAAGGGGGAAGGAAGGAGCTTATCTGACTGCTTGGCTCCTGCTATAACTTTATTAGTTTGTTCATATAGAAATTAGATCATCAATATTTTTCAACATTCACTTTTATAAGATTTTGAGTTCCAATTTTTTTTCTCCTTCTGTCCCTCCTCTTCCCCCTCCCCAAGACAATACACAGTCTGATGTAGGCTGCACAAGGACAATCATATTAAAAATATTTCCACATTATTCATGTTATGGAAGAAGAATTAGAACAAAAGAGAAAAACCACAAGAAAGAAAAAACAAAAAAGTGAAAATACTATGCTTTGATCTGCATTCAGACCCCATAGTTCTTACTCTGGATGTGGATAACATTTTCCATCATGTGTCTTTTGGAATTGTCTTAGATCCTTGCATTGCTGAAAAGAACTCAGTCTATCAAAGTTGATCGTAGCACGATGTTGCTGTTACTGTGTATGGTGTTGTGGTTCTTCTCACTTCACTCAGCATCAGTTCATGTAAATCTTTTCAGGTGTTTTTTGAAATCCACCTGCTTGTCATTTTTTATAGCACAATTCCATTACATTCATATACCACAACTTGTTCAGCCATTCCCCAATTGATAGGCATTCCCTCAATTTCCAATTCTTTGCCACTACAAAAAGCTGCTATAACTTTAGTACAAAATTGTGTAGGAATAAGGACAGGACTTGAGATTTCATTGACATAGGGGATTCTCAGAAGAGTAAACTCCCTCCACCAGTGCAGGTCAACACTTCGTCTGTAGTTAGGGCATTGAGAGGTTGGATTACTTGCTCAGGGAATGTAGCCACAATATCAGAGGCAGCACTTGAACTCAGGTCTTCCAGCATCCAAGGCTAGGTCTCTACCCACTATAGATGGCATGCTGCCTCTCAATAATATAAAGTAATATATGATAAATGACTTAGAGAGGTCCCAAAGCAGTGCTTTTGTGAGGTTCAAGGGTAATAAGGATGCTAATGATTAGGGTATCAGATAGTAGGAATTCTCAAACCCAAGGTAAATTCAGTTGGGGGGGGGGGGGAGGAACGAGGAGACAGTCCACTCAGTGGGGAAGGTGGCCAAGTCCTGAGAAAGGGAGAGCATTGGGACAGGACTCTGACTGAGGTGGCCTGGTGCAGTTGAGAGTGGAGGTGGTTGTGCTACACAGCCTGTAGAGAGCTATCCAACTGGAGAATCACATGGGGAAAATATTTTGTTACTTCCTCTGGTAATTGGGCCGAGGGCAAGGCCCTAGTGAACCACCCTAGTTTTAACTCTGGGATCAGGGCAGTCTTAATGGAGAAAGTAGAATTTGAATTAGGCTCTAAAATATGGTTAAGTCACTTTTTGCCTAAAATCCTGCCAATCGACTACTAAGTAAAGAGTCTAGTAATGACCTCTCCTTTCTCAGACTTGAAATAGCGATTGGATTATACTTTCTGAGGCCATTATTGTCAATTTGTTTTTGTATTATATATGGGTCCTAGCCCCTTATTACATGAACTGTGAGGTCCAATGTTTGGCACATACTAAGTGCTTCATAAAATTTCATTCAATAATAATAATAATAATAATGTCAACTCAACATTTACATGGTGCTTTAAAGTTGGTAAAGGGCTTTCTTTATTACAATCCCTAGAAGTTGATAGTTCAATTATTTACAGACAAGTAAACTAAGGCTCTGAGAGGGTGACTTGCCCCATGGCTCCACATTTAGGAAGCAGGATATTCAAAGTCTTCTCCACTTTGCCATGCTTTAAAGTTTAGACTGTGCCTTCCCTGTCACCTAGCACAGGGTTCTACACAGGCTGCACTCTTAATAGATGCTTGTAAAATGGACTTTAATTCAGCAAATTCTTATTAAGTTCTTTCTTTGTGCACATCACTGGGCATATGATGATTCCTCGGTGGATGGAGACCTCCATGAAGGTCTGTGACATGGAAGGAGCTCACGCTGCTAGGTCAATTTATCTCTTCCTGACTGGGTCTCAGGGGTGATGCTGAGAGGCTGATGAAAAATGAGAAATGAAAAAAGGGCTTCGGCGTTTCTAGATGAGGGACAGCTGCAGATGTGGGTGAAGGCGAGACCTCCTCTCTCTTGCACTTTGTCAATTAACCATGTTCCTTGCGTCCTTTTTGCATCCCTGCGTTAGGGCAGTATGACCTTCCCAGAGGAGCTGAGCACATGTCTCCATCAACTCTTCCCTATAGGAGGCAAAGCCATGGGGTAGAATGATCAGAAACTTAGGCCACTGCTCCCTGCCTAACCCTGAGGGGAGGTACAGGCTGAGCAAGCCCACCTACCCCTGCCCAAACCTACCCAAATGCTTTCTGATTTCACTGTCACATTTGAGCCCCATCTTCTACCCCACAAGAGGGCACTTTCTACAGCAAAGGCATTTGAAAGGGAGCCTGAGTCTGACATAGCTCTTTTCCTGTCTGTCCTTCCTTTTCTTCTCACCTCCTTATTCTCCTGCTCTTCCCTCCTCTCCCCTGTTCTCCCCCTCCCCCTTCCCTCTTCCTCATCCCTCCTGCCCTCCTCCTCCTCTCCACTGCTCTCCCCCCTCTTCCTTGCCCTCTTCCTTATCTCTCCTGCTCTCTCCTCTTCTCTTCTATTCTTCCCTTTCCTCTTCCCTTTTCCCCATCCCTCCTGCCCTCTTCCTCCTTTTCTCTGGTCTCCTCCTCCCCCTGACCTCTCCCTTGTTCTCCCCCTCCCTCTGCCCTTTTCCTCATCCTCATCCCTCCTGCCCTCCCCCTCCTCATCACTTTTCTCCCCCCTCTTCATTTTCTCCCTGCTCTCCCCCTCTACTCTCTCTGGTGCCCTCCTCTTTCTCTTACTGTCCCCCAGGAAGCAGTAGACATAATCAGTGACTTCATTTTATTTTTTAAGGAAAAGGCACTTTAGGACTCTTATCAAAGAGGCCGAGACCCATTAAGAAACAAATTAAGTCTTTGTGGGAGCAGCCTGAGTACAGATTCCTTGTGTGCAGAAGCCTCCTCACCAGCCCCCCTCTGCTTTATCCCCTCCACACTGGGTCACAGGGCTCCTCCTCTGTCACAATACCCTGTGCCACCCCAGGATTAAAGTGACTCTTGGTTGCTGCAGGGAAAATTAATCAGTCTTTGCTCTTTTGCCTAAAATAGGTCAGAGGGAGAGGAGAAGAGGGAGAGAAAAACAGAGAAGAGGAGAGATGAAGAAGAAAAGAGGGAGAAGGGAGGGGGGGAAGGGGGAGAAGACATAAGAAAGGGAATAGAGAAAAGGGGGACAGCGGAGGGAAGTGAATGAAAAGAGGAAATGGAAGAGGAGGGTGATGTGCGGAATGTGGAGAGGAAGAAGAAATAGAGAGTAGAAGGTAGAGGGGAAAAGGTATAAGGGAAAGAAGAGAGGAAGAGGAAGTAGGAGAGAAGGCAAAGGGAGGAGAGACCAGTCCTATGTGTGGTTGGAGCAGGAATAATAATAACAAGCATTTATTTAGGGATGCCCTTTACCTATAGAATCTCATTTGATTGTCACAACAATCCTGACAGGTAGGTGCTATTACTATTCCTAATTTACTGATAAGGAAACCGAGACATAGAGACATTGTGACTTGTCCAGTCACATAGCTAGTAAGTGTCTGAGGCAGGATTTGAACTCAAGTCTTCTTAAATCCAAGTCGAGCTCTTTATTTAAATGCAAAAGCAAAATACATAGGAATAAAAAGGAAGCTACATTGAAATAGTTATTAAAGTATTAGAAAAGAAAAGTCCATGGACTCCATGTTCAGAACCCTTGGAACTGTCAAGGGAACCAGTTAATTGGGAGGGAAAGTACCTGATTTGTTAGCTGACAAGTCAGCAGAGATTAGTTTATTTAATCCACTCATTAGCACCCAGAGTTTCCTGCTCAGAGCAGGGCCTCAGGCCATAGAAATCTAGAAAGAAGAAAATCTTTGGAGTTCAATGTCTCTCTAAAGTAGGAGACCTTGGATGCCGGAGGAGGAGAGAGAATCACTGACAGGAAAGGAGGAAGCAAGGTCCTCTAAGCAAATTGCAACTTCACAGTTTAAGTGACTAGACCTAAGTTACAAAGACCAGAGTTCAAATCCAGCCTCAAACACTTACTTACTAGCTGCATGATCCTGGGAAGGTTACAGCTTCTACCTGCCTCAGTTTCCTCATCTGTAAAATGGAGATAATAAGAGCACCTACTTTCCAAGGTTGTTGTAAAGATAAAATGAGCTCATATTTGTAAACTTTAAAGTGTTGTCAATTCTATTTCTAATCATTATTATTATTATTATGTCAGCTAAGTGTCACAATGGATAGAGCACTAGGCCTGGAGTCAGGAAGATCTGAGTTTAAATCTGGGTTCAGACACTTACTAGCTTGTGACCCTGGGTAAGTCATTTAACCCCGTTTGCCTCAGTTTCCTTATCCATAAAATGAGCTGGAGAAGGAAATGGCAAAACCACTCCAGCGTCTTTGCCAAGAATATCCCAAATGGGGCCACAAAGAGTTGGACAGGACTGGACAATGACATTATTGTTTTTGCTGGAGACTGACCTAATGAGATATGCACTTAAAGGCACTTATATCTGGGAACACCCACACCCAGTGACCTGAGCAAACCTCTGTGCCCATGCTGATTATCTTTCTCTTCTAACATCAGCCTGAACCATCTTAGTCTCTTCCCACATATCCTCCATTCTCCCTAAGCAATGCAAGTCATAGAACTCTGTCATTCATTCCTATCACTTCCCCCCATAATTCTGAGATGCTGGTCTCAGAACCATGGACAGCGACAGGAGGAGGCGAGGTGTCGAGGGTCTGAGCCAGTCATTTAAAGAGAGAAGCAGTTAATGATAGACATAGAGATGAAAAGAAACTGAGACAGAAAGAGAGAAATTTGGTGTATGTGCCTGTAGAAATAGAGAAAGAAGGGAGATAAGAGAGTCTCACAATTACATATTAAGCCAATCAGCAAGCATTTATGGAGGATCACCTGTGTTCCAGGTGCTGTGCTAGTCAATGAGGATACAAAAAACCTCCAAACATTACTTGCCTTTGTGGAGATTACATTCTGTAGAGGTGGGGGGGGGGAAAGAAGAACACGTAATTTAATAAGTAAACACAAAATATTGCAAAGTAAATAAAAGAAATGAGTAGGGGAGGCATTCGCAGCTGGGGAAATCAGCTTGAGCTGAGCCTTGGAGTTAGGGAGATTCTAAAAGCGAGTGCATTCTAGGCATGGATTGGACAGGAACTTATGTACAAAGTTACGGATATAGGAGATGGAATTCTACGTAGAGAAATAATGGGAAATTTTAGAGGGCTAGAGCCACATTGTGAAAAGCCAAAAATGACAAAAGAGTTTGCATTTTATCCTAGAGGCAAGAGGAAGCCACTGTTGATTCATGAGCAGGAGAGTAGCATGGTCAGACCATGGGATATCACTCTGGTGGTTGTTTGGAGAATGGAGGGAAGATATGAGATAGTGGATCAGTAAATTAAGGGCATCTCATTCTCTCCTTCACTGAAAGCTGTCCTTTAGTGTGGAGATCTGAATATTTCTCAGTCTGGCCTGAATTTTCTGAGCCCATGGGTCTTTCTCCAATTGTGAAGATCCTGAGGATAGTATATAAGCTCACCCTTGTTGTTCTTAAGTTGTTTCAGTCATGTCTGACTCTTTGTGACCCCCTTTGGGGTTTTCTTTGCAAAGATACTGGAATGGTTTGCCATCTCCTTCTCCAGCTGATTTGACAAATAAGGAAACTGAGGCAAACAAAGTGAAGTGACTTGCCCAGGATCACACAGCTAGTGAGCGTCTAAGGCTGGATTTGAACTCAGGTCTTCCTCACTCTGGACCTGACTCTCTATTGACTGTGCAACTTACACAGCATCCAATAGGATATAGCACTTAGTCCAGCCCCGGGCACAGAGATTATCGGTAGTGAGGAGGGCTGATGGGAGGAGAGGTGGGATGGATAGAGCATGAAGAATGAGGAAGGAAAAGAAGGTACGGCTTTTCCCATTTCAGAAGAAGATCACTGAAAGCCAAGGCAGGTGGTCCAAAGGCTGGGTTCCAAGCCTCATTCTGTATATGATTTACCGTGTGGCTTTAAGAAAAATATTTCTTTCTGGGCCACTATTTTGTTCCTTATTTTTTCCACTCTGGACACTGAGAACAAATATGCCTGGATAACAAGGATTAGTGTGCTCTTCATTGAGGTCATGGATGGTGATATGCTTAGGAAATCAAGATTCTCCTTTCAGTCTCTCTAAATCCCTTCACTGCCCTTCTCTCTTCGATAGCTTCTCCTTCTCAGTCGCTGCCTGCCACCTTCTTTTTCCTGTCCTCTATCTCTCTTCTGTATTATTCTGTATTATTCACTGTCCCCGCTCCCTCCTTTTTCAAGCTAGGGAAAATTGTAGAGGTTGTTGAGGCATTGTTGAACTAGCCATCTTCTTGGGTCATTTCCAAATCAAGTTTCTCTGATTCTTTTCCTTTCTTAGATAGAGGTAGCTATGTGGTACAGTAGTTGGAGCTGGGCCTGGAATCAGGAAGTTTGTTGTTGGTTGTTTTTCAGTCATGTCTGACTCTTCATGACTCCATTTGGGATTTTCTTGGCAAAGAAAGTGGTTTGCTATTTCCTCTTCCAGTTGATTTGACAGATGAGGAAACTGAGGCAGACAGGGTTAAGTGACTTGCCCAGGGTCACACAGCTAGTAAGTGTCTGAGGCCAGATTTGAACTCATAAAGATGAGTTTTCCTGACTCTAGGCCCAGGGATCTATCCACTACGCCACCTAACTCAGGCAGACCAGAGTTCAAAGCATGGCCTCAGACACTTACTGGCTATGTGAACCTAGCTGAGTCATTTTACCTTTGTCTGCCTCAGTTTACCCATTTAAAAATGGAGATAACAATAGAACCTACCTTCCAGGGTTGTCGTGAGGCTCAAATGAGATCATATTTGTGAAGCACTTTGCAAACCTTAAAATTACAGTGTTAGCTGTTATAATTACTGTCCCATCTCTTTCCTTGTGTCCTTTCTCTATTCAAAATTTTAATTTTTACAATTTTGTACTTAAACACCAAAAAATAGCATTTCCACACACATGGCAGAACATAAAGAAGATTCATGAAGCCATCAATCTCCATTTCATATTGCTTGTTTTTAAAATACATACAGTGCAGCTAGGTGGTGCAGTGGATAGAGCATCAGCCCTGGAGTTAGGAGGACTTGAGTTAAAATCTGACCTCAGATACTTACTAGCTGTATGATCCTGGGCAAGTCACTTAACGCTGATTGCCATCTATCTATCTATCTATCTATCTATCTATCTATCTATCTATCTATCTATCTATCTATCTATCTATCTACATACACATGCACATTAAAAATAATAAATTCTGTATGTTGTTTTCAAAATTATCTGTGCTTCTGTCTAAATTTTATTCTTTTCTGTGTACTTTAAAAATTGTTCCAATGTATAGTTTTTTAAATTTTTTAGCATCACTATTGCCAACTCTCCCTTTTTTTCTGATGCCTCCTCCAGTTAACCAAGAGAAAGAAATGGGGGAAACACCTTTATAAGGATAGTCAAGCAAAATGAATCTACACAGTGATCATGTGTGTCTCTGCAACTGTGTTCATCACCTCTCTGTCAGGAGATGGCTAACATTCTTCATCATAGGTCCTCTGGAACTTGTCACTTCTCTTTAACTCCAGCCCCCTTTTTCCCTGCGTTCTTTCTAGCCCCTGCTTCTTCCCCAAATCTGTCTCCACTATGTGATTCTGGAATGAAGTCCTCACCTGCCAAGCCGAGCTGGGCATCAAGCTGCTGGTCCTGCCAAGAGCCCCAAGCTGTCAGGCTTCACTGCCTTCTCCTCCAGCAGTGCTTGCTGTAATTAATTAATCACTCCATCCCAGGAGCTGGAGCAGTAGCGCTGTCTCACGGTGGAGCTAAATTGGGAAGCAGAGTTCCTTAAACTGAGTTAGGCCTAAGAAGGTGGGAAGTTTCTGGGAATGGGGGTGTGGAGCTGGTGACTGGGGCAGCTGACTCCTCCGAAGGCAGGAGGACAGGCTGATGAATGGAGGGAGGGCAATGCTGTATGTATAAGAAGGGACTTGCATCCTCAAGGACAGATGTATATTGCACATGTGCAAGCAGTCTATGGATCATAGATTTAGAATGGACCTTAGAGGCCATGGAATCATACTATTTCCTTTTCACAGATAAGGAAACAGGCACAGAGAAGTTAAGTGACTTACCTAAGGTCACTCAGGTCATGTTTGAGGCAGGATTTGAAGCTAGATCTTGCTTATTCTAAGTCTAGTGTTCCTATACACACAGATTGGCACTGTGCTGCATCTCTGTAGCTAGCTAGAGCTCTTGATTAAATCAATCAGTTTCCCACTGAAAGGGGAAAGAGTTCCCATTCTTGTCATAGCTAGCTCTCCATCATTGTAGGCCTCTCTCCTTCTATGACTCACAGGCTCCTTGGGAGAAGGAGTGCCCTAAGCCCTGAGATGCCTTGCTCTTTGCTCTGGCTTCCTTGAGGGATGGGGAGGGGGACATGTAATCTGAGAGGCAATGATCTGAGTATTCTTAATTTGGCTTCCAGGGTAAGGGGGATGGGCTTGTGTGGGTACATATGTGCAATCATCAGCCCTGGGCCTATAAGGATCCATTAGTACTGAATCCTGGCCTCCAGGCTTTCCTCATGCCCTGGCCTGGCAGCCTGCTCACAGCCTCAGAGCTCTTGGTAATGAGTCTGCTGAGACTTATGACTTATGGCTTATGGTTGCCCAGCCACCTCCTCTGCTTGTCCTCCGTGGTTATTTATCACGTTTGTCCCAGCTCAGCGGCAGAACCATCGCTTACACAGCTCGGAGCAGGGAAGGCAATAAAGCTGGTTGGACAGGCGGCCCTGAGCCCTGTCACCTTCTTTGAGGAGCCAGAAAGAAGTAGGGAGCCTTGTTGTGGGGGTGGGGGTTAGCGGACCTAGGGCTGGTATTGGGCAGTAAAATTACCACCAGCAAAAAAGAGGCAGCTCGTAGAAAGACTCATAGTGAATAGTGGTTGCTATCCACACCCTTCCCCAGGTCCCTTTCAGCTCTAACATCCTATTAATTTCATTCCATGCAATGTCCTGGAAATGGGGAGAACACTGGTCTTGGAGCCAGATCTGAGTCGGAGCTGGCACTTTGAAATTGACTTGCTGCACAATCCCAGGCAAACTGTTAACTTTTCTGTGCCTCATCTGCAAAATGAGTCTGATAATACTTGCATGACTATCTCACAGAGTTGTCATGAGAAAGAGCTTTATAAATCTTAAAGCAGCATAGACCTGTGAGTTACTTTTATTAAGTGTAGCCACTGTTACTTGTTTTGTTTTTCTTTTGGCCCTGTGGTTTCATTGAGTAAGAAACTGTGTAGAATCTTCCTCTTCCAATTTATATAGTCCCAGTGAATTTCCTTGAGACATCAAGAGTTAAAGAGAGGTATTGATGAGTGTCATACAGTCAGTATGTGTTAGAGGTGGAATGAGACTTGAACCCTGCTTATCTACCCTCTCCTCATACTGCCTGTCCTGGGCGGCCACTGTTAAGTATTGATTAATGAGTCGCATTTCTAAAGTGTCTTAAGGTTTGGTTTAAAACATACTTTCCTCCCAACAACCCTTGAAGAAAAGAGTAAAATTTATTAACTCCATTTTATAGCTGAAGAAACTGAGGTTCAGAGAGGTTACTTGCTCACAAACACACAGTAATGATGAGTCTGTGGCCAAGACACTGAACTTCTTAGGAAGCACTCAGACACAAATCTAGACAGATGCCCCCATCCTACGCACAGAGCTCTTTCTTCTGTTGCTGTTCAGTTCTTTTTTAGTCATGTCCAACTCTGTGATCCCCTATGCGGTTTTCTTGGCAAAGATACTGGAGTGGTTTGCCATTTCCTTCTTCAGCTCATTTTACAGATGAGGAAACTGAGGCAAATAGGGTGAATTGACTTGCCTAGAGTCACACAGCTAATCTGAGGCCAGATTTGAACTCAGGTTTTCCTGACTACAGGCTCAGCACTCTACCCACTGCTCCACCTAACTGCTTCATAAGCTCTTTCTACTACACTGTAAGTGACGTATTTAGGTGTCCGTAAGCAATCTCTAGACAACTGTGGGCTGCTTCATTGCACTGGGTAACTTTCTACTGCTATTGGCCAGGAGGTCAGGATTTTTTGTCTAAACACCTTGGCCTTGGAATCTTAGCTTTTCCCCTTCCTATTCCTCTTTGGTACCTCCCCTGGGTCTGAGGGCTGGACCACCAAATCACAACAGTATTGTGGAAGATGAAGACAATGGGATTTAGAGCTGGCATGGCCTTCAGAGATCTGGTAATTCAATCTCCTCCTTTCACAGATTGATAAAGCAAGGCCTGAAAAGAGTAAGTTACCTGTGTAAGTCATGCAAGCAATAAGGAGTGCTACAATTCAAACCTAGATCTTCAGTCTTCAAAACCAGCACAGTCCCCAACTTTCAAACACCTGACATGTAAATGACTTATTCTTGAAAACACTCCTCCCCATCTTAGGTGGCATCTTCGAATCCTCACTCTCTCTCACCTCACCCCTATCCAATCTCTTGCCAAGTCCTGTTGACTACCTTCACAATATCGCTCACAGGAACAGTGAGGTGGCACCATGGACAGAGCATCAGCTGTGGAGTCAGGAGGACCTGATTTCAAATTGGGCCTCAGACACTTAGTAGCTGTGTGATTCTGGGCAAGTCACTTAACCCTGATTGCCTCTAAGAACCAACCAAACAAACAAAAAACCCCAACAACCTCCTTCATCCATGTTCCCTGTCTCTTCTCTGATACTGCTATCACTAGTTCAGGCCGTCATCATCTCACACCTGGAGCGTTGCAAAAGCCTACTGATTGGTTTCCTTACATCATCTCTCCTCATTTCTGTCCATCCCCTATTCAGCAGTCAACCTGATCTTCCTAAAGCACAGATCTGACCATGTCACTTCCCTTCTTCAATAGGTTCCTGTGGCTCCCT
This sequence comes from Phalanger gymnotis, assembly GCA_028646595.1. NCBI lineage: Eukaryota > Metazoa > Chordata > Mammalia > Diprotodontia > Phalangeridae > Phalanger > Phalanger gymnotis. The sequence goes on from JAQQSZ010006403.1 coordinate 11,351, forward strand.
ATCACTTCCCTAATCAAATACAAACTCTTTTGTTTGGCGTTCAAAGTCCTTATGATCTGACTCCTTCTTACCTTTCCAGTCTTTTTATACCGTACTCACCCATATATGCTCCACAATTCAGTAACACTGGTCTCCTGGATGTTCCTCATATAAGACATTCCATCTCTTGACTCTGGACATTTTCACTGACCGTCTTCCATTTCTGGAATTCTCTCCCTTCTCATCTTTGCCTCCTGGCTTTGCTGGGTTCCTTCAAGTCCCAGCTAACCATCCCACCTCCTACAAGAACCCTTCTGGATGCCCCTTAATGCTGGAGCTTTCCTTCTCTTGATTATCTCCTGTTTATTCTGCATGTAGCTTGTTTGTGCATAGTTGTTTGAATGTTTTCTCCCCTGTTGGACTCCCTGAGATCAGGAACTGGGGTGTGTGCGTGTGTGTGCTTTTCTCTGACTCCCTATTACTTAGCATATAGTGAGCTATAATATAATAAATGCAAATTGACTGGCTATCAGAGTAGCACCCCTCTCCCAACATAGGAGACAATATGAATTAACTTGAGGGTTGTATAGAATCTGTGGGTTTAGGAGAAAAAGAAGAGAAGGGATTGTAAGAGCTGATAACACCAGGAAGGAGCTGACTCAGGGAACAGAATTTTAGAGTATTACAAACTGCTTATGTATTATTGGCTTCTCAGCCCTAAAACATCTTTCCCCTACTGACTGAATTTCCGCCAATTAGAGATTTATTTGGTGCTAAAATGCTTCCTTTAAAATAAAATCTACCCTGCCCCACTCCCCAAAGTAAGGGGTGCTATCATTCATTTAACAAACATTTGTTAAACACCTAATGTGTGCAAAGCATAGGGAAGACACAAAGCTAAAGAAGACTTAGTTCCTACTCACTTATGATTTATAATGGTTGATGGGACATAGCCAAATAAACCACCTGGAGGAGAAATCACTACCAGCTGTAGGAATCAGGGAAGGCTTGATTGAGGAGGTGTCATAACAAAAAAAGCATTGGAATCTAGTACTGGAGTCTAATCTATGTGACCTTGGACAAGTCACATCTGTAAAATGAATGAGTTAGACTAAATCTCTAAGGTGCCTTCTACTTTTAGGTCCTATGCTCCAATGAGGTTGTATTTGAGCCGGGCCTTATATGTTAACAAGCAGAGATGGTGATACAGGACATTCCAGAATATGAGATGTTTTTTGGGGGGGTCTTACAATAGTATAAGGGCACCGGGGGCTAGGAAAACGGAACAGTAGGAGATATAGCAGGAGAGAATTAAAGAAAGAAAAGTGTGAGAAGAATGAAATCAGACTTCCACCTGTTTCCAAATTTTGCCCAAGGCTGGCCTTACGTCTTCCCCTACCCATGCTCCCCTGAACCATATCGCTCTCGGCTCTTGAGACACAGAATTCAGGTTGCTGCTGTTAGCATCATAGTCTTAGCTGCATTATAGATTTTTTTTTAGTGGATTCATTCATTCATTCATAAAATATTTACTAAGTGCTTCCAATCTGCAAGCGCTAGGAGAAATACCGAGTTCAGAGAAGACATTTCCTCACCCCGCCACAGTTTTACTCTCATCTCTTCCATTATGCAGAAACCTCTATTTCTAAGGTCAACCTGCTGCTCGTGACCCTATTTACCTCCCCCTCCTCCTGGATCCTTCTCCCTTGACCTCCACTGACTATTCTCTCTTCTGGTTCTCCTTCCTTTTTGTTCTTTTTCAGTTCCTTTGGTGGTTCATTCATTCATCTAACAAACTCACCAAGCAATTACTACATGCAGAGAACTACACCAGGCACTGAGGGAGAGGATAATTTAGATAAGACCAGACCCCTGTGTGCTGTTAAGCAAAATTGTCTCCTTAGCATGGCTTTTGTTTCTTTTGAGTGGAAGTACTTTCAGCTGTTAAGTGCTAAGCCCCAGGCCCAAAGCCCTATCAGGTGTGAAACCTGTGTGGGTGTAGATTAATGACTTAAGAGGGGCCAACTCGGGAATCAATGGTCTCTGGTCGTTGAGGCAGGGCTTGAGAATGCCAGAAGCTCGGCTGTGAGGAAAGGTGAGCCAAGAGACAACTACAGCGGAAGCAGGAAGCTGCGGAAGCAGGGCGGACCCGTGTGTAGACCCAGGAGTGTGAGCAGGAACTTGAGGCCAGTAAAAATGATTTGGCTAAATACTATCTTGTTTTTCTGTGGCCTCCTGGTTACTCTTGTGAGGCGGGCTTTCTGGGCCTGGAG
>JAQQSZ010006404.1:0-13602 GCA_028646595.1 Phalanger gymnotis
GTAAGGGCTTTTATCCAGGGGTCCGAAGGTGAGAAAACCACCAAAGTTACTCATACACTCTTAGCAGGTAGAAACAACTGAGTGTAGCATCTGGTTGGGAAAAAAATAGCTAAAATAATAAGCTTTTGGATATGAACTTGTTCCCTCTAGCAGCAACATCCCAGGCAAATTCTTCCTTAGCCTCGCTCTGTCCTCCTTCCCATGAGTCATTTATTTTATATTCGGTGTTTCTTTGGTGTGTAAAATATAAATTAGCTGTGCCATATCTGATTCATGTTGCACATTGTGTTGTGTTGTTTTACTCTTCCTTTGGTGGGAAAGCCTAGCTATGAGCCATAACCTAAACTATAAGTAAAATCATAACTGGGTCACCAGGGATAGTACAAATAAGTTCTAGTACCTTAATAAGATAATAGGAATGTTTGTCAACATAACATAACTGATTCCATTTTGTTTTAAGCCTCCATTTTGTGATTAAAATGTTTTGAGGAAGTTGATTTTCTGTAAGTTGTTTTTCAGTATAGGATACCTATGCTGTATGATGTAATAAACAATGGGTCTGTTCTTAAATAATTGATAAAACAGACCACCAATGAAAAAAAATGTTTTAAATAACTTTATCAGTAGTTCATGAAATAACACCAATCAAATTACATGGTAAGCAACTTAGGAGAACCCATAGTTAAAAGCATTCTACTAGAGGCCCTAAGAAAAGTTATCAGCATAGACAAGTCTAGGGTCTGGCTCCTTCATTCCCTACATTTGAGATTCAAGAAACCCATGTTTGCTTGAGGACAGCGCTAAGGGATTGAGATTTGCCGAATAACGAAACTCGGAGGGAGAAATATGGCCTCTAGCTGAGCAGAGAAAGAACGTTCCTTGCCTGGAGTCCGATATGAAAGGTTTTTGGAACTTCTAAGATGAAGGTTGGTGGTTTCAAGTGTAAGTCTAATTACTTTTTCTGACTACTAATTAGCATAAGTAACAGGTAAATCGGCATATATTACACCAGGGTTGGGGCTTATTGAGCTGAAGACCTTGATAACAGGGAGTCAAATTGATTTCATTAAAGGCGTGGCTTCCCCGGAACTGAACCCAGTCCAATCTACATACCTGGGTACAGATCAGGGAGTGGCATAATAAATTCCTACTAAGATACAAATGACGGAGATCATATCCAGCCCCGACAGCAAGGTATGACATAAGAGCCCTCAACGTAGAAAGATAAGGATTGGAGGCTGGGAAAGGGAATTACGGAAAGAAGAGAGTGTAGTAAGAGAGTACAAGCTTCATCTTCTTCAGTTCTGCTCCAGAGCAGCCCAACTTGGCGCCAATCAATCCCTGGGCTTTCTCATTCTGCTCCTCTAAACTCCATTTTATCCACACAAGAGGCACAGAGAGCAGTGGCTGGCTGTGGGAAACCCATGTAAATGAAGCTACGCCCACTAATTGGTGCTATACTTTTCAAACATCATAACTGTTGAAGGAACCAGACATGTTTGCAAAAGAAATACATGCACCTAATGATTATAGAGCTCTTAATTGTGCAATGGAGTTTTATGCTCACACAGAATTTTAAAGGAACAGAATGGGAAAGCAAATGGAATAGATTACATGTGCCTGGGGCCTTGGAACATTATTCTAACACATTTCACTAAGCACATTTCCACCTCCCCTCCCCTTCAATACCCAGTGCATAAAACACAGAGATACACTTTCCACACATGTAGGCTAATGTGGAGCAAAATACAGTCCAGTGACTGTGCCCAGGTGGAAAATTGATAGAGACTTCAACACCCAAGCTCCTTGTGTTAAGTCGATATTCAATTGCAAATTCATCCTTCCCAGGCTGGGAGCCAGGTATTCATGTGCTAATCAAACTCACCAAAGACAATGGAGTTCATCTGTAGCTCAAATCAGTACAAATTGTTAATGGCCAGAACTTGAAGAAATAAAAATAAAAGGGAACTTTCTTCCTAATGAACTAAGGCCCCTTCTGGATTACTGTAGAAAATGTGAATTGCATCCTCTCCCCTCCAGCCTATTATTTTTAAATACTATACATTAGCCTATCAAAGGAATGGGGCATATGGCAAATGTGTCTATTCTCTTCATTCTGGGAACAACTTTAGGCCCCTATCAGCCTCTGGCGCCATCTCGTGCTACCTATAGGATTTCCACTCACAAAACAGACAAGTTTTCCCAAATTAAATCCAAAAAAAATGAAGAATGTAGTAAAAGCAGCCTAACCTTCGGTCCTTACTTTAGAACTCTAAGAGTCTGGCAACCTGAATAATGAAAAGGAAGATTTTTTTCCCCTTTTGAGATTTTTACTGATTAATCTGTGTGAACTCTAAGGAAACATGTCAGAACTTAAATATTTTAGTCCAAGAAGATGACAGGGAAAGCTAAGGGCACCACATTCACATATAGAGTTTACATTTATGTAGTCAGTTCAGTGAAGGGAAATAAGAAAGCAATTCCACAAACATTTATTGAGTATGTACAATAAACTCAGAGGACACAAGGACCAAAAAAAAAAAAAAGTCCCTACTTTTGGAAACAAAGAGCTTACATTCTTCTGAGGCAAACCATGTATACATAAATAGGTAAAGAAAAATATACAAAGAAGTTTAAAATTTTTAATTGATCGATGCCTTTTGTCTCTATGTCCCCTTTATTTCTGAATAAATCACTGCCTCCTGCCCCCCCTCCCACCAAGTTATCCTTTAAAATAATAATAGGGAAGGAGGGGAAACATTAGCTGCCTCCCCTCCTGCTGTGTCTTCTATTCTGTGTCCCCTCCTTTCTGGCAGAGCACACTCCATAAAGTGCTGAGCTTGCTGCCTTGCCACTTCTATAGATAACAAGTTGCTCAGCACAGAAGGATTTGTTGGTTTGTGGTAATGCCTCAACGCTAGGGGAGAGGGAGTGCGGCAAAAGTGCTTCTAAACTGCATCAGAGATGCATTACATAATACGTTACATAAGCCATCAGAGATGGCCCTTGAGCCAGGAGGAGTGTCTCACTCAGTGGACCTTAAAGGGAGTGACTCTATCTTCTGGGGTTCTTTCTTCCTATTCACCAAGGATGTCAGAACTCTTTGAAACTCTCTGTAGCTACCTCAGCAGCATGGCAGCTGCAAGCACATGAGCTAGATTAGACAAACCTGAGATCAGATTCCCAAAGCCCTAGCTTAGCTGTCTTTTCTACTTTCAGTTTCTTTCCTAAATAAGGGTGATTAAGAAACCATATGGAGATGGCTATTTCCAGCCTTGGAGACGATCTTGTGAGTTTAAGAACTGGGGGCCTGATACTCTTCAAGAAGGGTCCCTGGTTACCATCTAGTACTTCTTGAGTTAAAAGAACACTAGCAGGAGTATAAGACTAGTCTTTGGCTTGCCATAAGATACAGACTTGTTTGTACAGTGGAGAGCCAAGAGGAAAGTGAAATGCCAGTTTAACAGTCCCACAAATGCTTCAAATTTTGAAAGTTAACATATCAACCTCTCAAGAGAGTAAAACAATAATCTTAAGTGATTGATTATTCCTATTTAAGTCTTTCTTAATGTGTATTTGTCAGTGTCTAATGTTGAGCATTTATTTTATAAAGAAAAAATATATCTGATTTACATTGCAGACTGAGTAACTTTCTATGGTCCCTCTCCTTTTTGGGGGAGAACCTAGATATGAGCCAATCCTAAGCTTTAAGTAATTTTCCCTAGGGCTCCATAGTTATGGGATATAAAGAGCCAGAGAGTCCTAGGAAGAGTCTGACCATGATCTTTAGAGACCAGGCTCTCCCAGAACCAAACTCTATCTGTGGGGTTCCAGAGGGACTCTGAGAGGGCCTCCTTAATGAAAGAGAGGGCAAGCACTTCAAGGTTATTGAATCCAGCAACATTTTTTATAACTAGGTCTTTATTAGTGTAAATAATAAATCCCTTTAAGAGGTCACATATATTTGAATTTGCATTATTCAAAGTTCTAATTATGTAAAAATATGGTCATTGGTTACAGCCCAAGGGAAACATACAGTATGAATTCAAATAATTCTGCCACTTTAGGTGAATTCATCATTTAAGCTTCTAATGAGGAGCTAGCTATATTGTAATACTTGTTGACCTTGTAATACATAGGAGGAACAAACCTTGACTGCTTAAACCCTTTGGCAGAGTACCACACATATTTGAGGATCACCTGAGTTTGTCTGTTTTCTTCAGTCTTGGGCTTTTGTAGGTCAGTTCATATGCTTTAGTTGCTATGTGCTCACAGCCACCACGCTGCTGGGATGGAGAAAGGGCAACTTATCTCCCACTCCTCAAATGGGAAGAGATAATAAGCCAAGGACAGTCAATCTCTTTTGGGTGCACTGAGATCTGCTCAGTGACCAAAGCTCTCTGATGCAGCTTGAATATAGCCTTCACCCTCCAAGGTGAGGTGGGGAAGGGATGTGGGAACCAAGGGACCATTGAGGCTTTACTGCAATATCCCAAAGCAAAAGCCCTCCAGCACTGAGGCAAATGACTTCCTTGAAATGGCCAGTTCATAGTCTCAGCATTCAATGGTGGGTGTTCTAGCCAGCATATATTTGGGAAAGAGGGATGCCTACCATTTACTCACCATTATACATAGCAAAGAATAAAAGAAAAGAAAGAAAACAGTTCAGCAAAACTAACTTATACTTCATGGTATTCTGGCTTTTCTTGTTCTTTTCATTTACATTTTTGTAGTCATCATGTGTATTGTTTTCCTGGCTTTGCTTTCTTCATTCTGCATCAGTTCATGTATCTTCTCATGCTTCTCTGAATTCTTCACAGTCCTTGTTTCTTATAGCACAGTAATTCATTACATTCGTGCCCCAATCTATTTAACTGTACTTTAATAGGGTAGCATCTACTGTGTTTCTAGTTCTTTGACACTTTCTAGAGCTACTTTGAATATTTTGGTGTATCTACAACCCTTATTTTGGTCTTTGACTTTCTTAGGGTATGTGCCTAGCAGAAGGATCTCCTAGTTCATTTTAATAACGTTTTTAGCCTAATTTCTGACTGCTTTCTGGAATAATTAGACCAATTCATAGCTCCACCAACAATATATTAATGTGCCTGTCTTTGCACAGCATTCCCTACACGCACACACACACACACACACACACACACACACACACACACATACGTACATACATACACACACCCTGATTTTGATTATTTTTATCCTTTACCATCTTTGCCAATTTCCTGAGTATGAGTAAAATTGCTTTGACTTGCTTTTCTTTTATTAATAGTATAGCTATTATTTATGATTTGGCACAGGCATTCATTTGTCCATTATTAGTATGCAATTCTTTTAAGAATTTTCTGTTAATTACCCTTTCCCGATTAATGGATAGTGATTGGGAGCTCACCTTGATCCTAAAAATTATTTCTCTTAGATTAACAATATTTAAGGGAGAAGACAGATATAATTCCAGTCCAGTACCCCCTTCCTCTGAGAAGAATGGAGTGTCTGGCCTCTGGCCCCAACCTATTGCTTCCCTCCTAGAAGGAATTAGTCTCTAAAGAGGTAACTGTTTATATTTCCTTTTGAGCCACATCCAGACAGGCCTATTTCAACACACATAAGCTACATGGAGAGTACAATATGCCCTTTCAATAGGAAGATCACACCAGTAGCTTGCAAGTCACATCATTTACATCACAATATAACATTTGTCAAAAGTTGTCAGAAACTCCAATTTTAATCATATCTTTCAATTAGACTTTAAAAGAGCACATTAAGACTTTTGGAACACCCTATACGGTAGAGTCACAGAAACTATCAAGTGATAAATAGCCATTAATGGAGAAGGGTGGAAGATTAGTAGTTATTGACAATTTCTTATTTAGGGTTTAGTCAGCTATATGTAGACCTAATAACCAAAAAAGAGGTCTATTGTCTTTGCCAGGGTATGTATCCAGGACATATTCCAAAGCCTTATCAAAACAGATGACAACTACCCACTTCTCATGATTCATATGGGAACTAATGACAGAATCAAAACGAGCATAAAAAAAGTGTTACCAATAATTTTTAAAGTTTGGGTAAGACATTGAAAGCCATAGGGCACAGGTCATTTTTGCCTCACTGGTTTCCATTGAAAGAGAGAGTTGAAAGAGAAATAAATTAATTTGAGAAGTGAATAGCTAGCTAAAAAGGTGTTGCTTGAGAATGGAACTTGAATTTCTCTATCGGGGATTAAAATATAGAGATGGTGACAGATATCTGGCCAGAGATGGAGTACAAAGAGTAGTAAGAATGTATAGTCTTGTGAATCTAATCAAAGGGGCCTTAAACTAAAAAGAGTGAAGAAGGGAGAAGACTATGTATATATATCCAGTTAATTAGATACTAAAGGGAACAGCCACAAAGAAGTAAGAAGATCAGCCAAGACACCCTGAAATTGAAAGGTGACATAATACAGGAACTCCAATTTGTTGTTGTTCTGTTGTTTCAGTCAGGTCCAAATCTTCATAACCCCATTTGGGGTTTTCTTGGCAAAGACACTGGAATGGTTCACTATTGCCTTCTCCAGATCATTTTATAGATGAGGGAACTGAGGCAAACCGGGTTAAGTGACTTGCCCAGGATCATACAGCTAGTAAGTGTCTGAGGCCATATTTGAAATCAAGAAGATGAATCTTCCTAACTCTAGCCCTGGCACCCTATCCACTTAGCCATCTAGCTTCCTCTAGTTTCGATCTGATAGATATGTCTTATTCAAAAGAAAAAGGGTAAGCAAACAGGATGGTGCTGGTATAACATTGGATATCATCATATGAGAGAATCCAGAGAAAGAAGCATAACAGAGAGTATTTGGGTGAAGGTCAAAGGATGGAGAAATGGAAGAGATTTTGTCAATGGACTGTGCGACAGACCACTTGGAAAGAAAGAAGAAATAGAAGAGAAGTTTGTGAAACACATTGCAAGCCTACCATGATATACAAAAAATATGATATAGTAGTGATAAGAGACTTTATTAATCCAGCCTTCTGTTAAAGTTCTTTTCCTGCCAAAAACAGAGTAGCTAATAACTTCTCAAATTGCCTTAATGATAATTTCATCCTTTAAAAAGTCGTAGAAAGTCACAAGGGGACATTCTCTACTGGACCTGATTCTCCCTAACAGAAAAGATCTAGTTGCTAGGGAAGAAATTATGGGAATGCTAGGGGGAAGTTACCACTCCATCTAAGAACCTGTGGTAGAAAAGGAGAAGAAATTTTGGGATAGTCAGTCTGTCAAGTAGCTCAGATTTGGGGAAAGAAAATTTCCAGGGGTTGAGAGAAAAATAAGTAGGAGCCTATGGAGTAAAATACTATAGCAGATATCAGGCTACAATTGAGGATGACAGAGGTTAAGTGGTCACAAAGCAGATAAATATCTGAGGCTGGATTTGAACCTAGGTCTTCCTGACTCTAGGTGTATTACTCACTGTACCAACTAGCTGCCCCATCAATAGAGATAAATATGAAGTCTTATGCTTTGGTATAAAAAATAAGTTTCATTAGGTTAAGATAGGAAAGAATAATTAACAATTATTCTGAAAAAGATCTGGAGGTTTTAGTGGATTGCTTTATAATTTCACATAACTGAAATAATCCATTTTATATTTTGTGATTATTTCTGTCTTTTAGTTAAGAATCTTCTACTTAACTGTAACTTTACATAGCATCTTCTCTGGTTCTTTTCTAATTATTTTAATGCTATGGCCTTTAATATCCATGCCATGTTTCTATTTGAGCTTAGTGTGGCATATAATATAACATGTTGATATAAATCTAATTTTGGCCAAACTGTTTTCAAGTTTTTCCAATAGTTTCTGTCAAATAAGGAGTTCTTCCCCAAGTGATTTATATTCTTCAGTTTATAGAAAACTAGGTTATTGAATTCAAATGAGGGAAAGGATTACTAACAACCAATGATTTGGGGAGATCCAGAGTTCTCCCCCTTTTTCTAAAGTTCATTTCAAGGCTCAGCCTATGAAGGACAGGACTGATAAGATTAATATTCTCCTCAATCTAGGTATTGCTCTTCCTCCCAATTTTACAAGTAATTGAATCTAAGGTGAAATTCCCATGCTCATTTTGCTCTGCTCAGGCTTCTGTGGGGGATATAAATCCTTTGTCTAAATTTCACTTAGACCGGGGGTGATTTGGAAATAAATGCACATCATCTAGCCCCTCGTTGGAATAGGTACACCTCTCATTATAATATCCATTCTCTCATTAATTGTTAACCAATCAGAGTTGATTACCATCCTCAGGAACACTCACTCTTCCAAGGGCATATAAACTGTAAGCCCACCACTATGAGGGGTCTTTGGTCCAAGAGAGATGGCCAAGTAATCATTCCTTTTATTAATAAAATGCTAGCATTATTAATAAAATAATCACCCAGAAACTATGTCTCTCAAACCTTTCTAAATGTTACACAATTATGTCTTATTACTCAAAAGGCAGAATACTAACTACTGAAGGAAGAATGAAAGTTCTTATGAATAAGATAATATATGGCCTATGCTTTCAAAGAAGCTAGAGATTTTAATTGATGTAGGTAAAATGAGAGTATAGACATGGGGACACAGCCTTTGAAAAAGCACAGAAGTAGGAAAGGGACTGTCATTCATGGGAAACAGCTAGCCAAGTTAAGGCCAAGTTGACCAGCATGGAGAAAATATAAAGAAGAGTAATCTAAAATGAATTGAAAAAATAGATGGGAATGAGATTGTGAAGGGTTTTGCTAAGCTGAAAATATTGTATTTTTTATTCTGGAGGAAATAGGAAGCCATTGGATAATTTTGAATAGGGGTTTGGCATTGTCAGATCTCCGTTTTAGGAATATCAGTTCGGGCACTGAATGGCAGATGGCTTAGAGAAGGGAGAAACTGGGAGCAGGGACACCAATTAAGAGGTTGTTTCAATAGTCCAAGAATCTGATTAGAGCTTGAACTTGGTTCATTCGTATATGAATGGAGAGAAGTGAACATATGCAATAGATGTTGTAAGATTAGACTTAACAAGCTTTGGCAACTTATTGGATGGTGAGGAAAAGGGAATTATTTAGGATGACTCTAAGTTTCCAAAACTTAATTATTGGAAGGATGGATAAGCCATCAGCAGAATGGAGATGTTTGGAACAGAGGGATTAGTTTTGGAGGAAATACAATGATCTGTTTTAGACATATTGATACTATGATGCCTATGAGACATGATCAGCAGGTAAAAATGTCCAGTAGGCAATTGGTAATACAGGGCTAAGATTCATTCCCAAGAAAAACAGTCTGGATATATAGATTTTGGAGTTATTTGCATAAAGATGATAATTTAATCCAAAACAGCTAATGAGTTCATTAACATAGAAAATGTATGGAAAGAAAAACAGCATGCAAAGCAGAGCCTTCAGAGATATCCATACTGTGTTGGAAAAAGATGGTGATCCAACAAAGGAGACTTTGACAGGATAGGTAGACAGAGTAGGAAAACCCAGAGGGGATAGTGTGGTGGAGGCCAAGTAAAGAGAGTGACCAGGAAAAAGGGATAGTCAACAGTGCCAAAAGCTGCAAATTGGTCAAGCAGAATGAATCTGAGAAAGGCCATGGGCTGCCTAAAATGCGGCCCGCCTACAAGCATAGAAATTTATATAAATACTTTAATAAATGAAGCCAAGCTACCGCAGAGCTCTCGCTAAAATGGCAAATCAAAATATATTGTCTATTGTTTCAATAAAAAGCTGACGTTGGACAGCCCTGCCTTACAGCAACATTCTAAAGTAATGTAAGAATGATCATTGAATAGCTATTAAGTGTTAGAGCCAAGATTTGAAAAAAAATAATCATGTATTTACTGACTCTAAATCCATTTTCAGTAGACATGATCACTACCTCTAAAATATGGCTTTAACACTTCATTGTCAGTGGAAGTGACTCCATCCCATTGTATCACTGTGTTTCAACAATCCCCTTCTGTGGGGGTGTGAGATCCACCAACAACCAGCACCCAGAAAGCTGCCAACACAGGTTCTTTTGATCTGCTTTACTTAAGGAAAGCAGCGTTAAGGGGTTAACAATCTTACTTTAATCCAGCATACAAATAACATCTACCTAGTTCAGAGGAAAAAGCCAGCACCCTGAATTACAGACCAAATACAATTCATAGTTATCAACATCTGAGTGTTCAGCCGGGGAGCTCATTACAGCAGCTGGCCCAGAGTCACGCTCCACTCTTGCTGTGGTTAAGAGCTCCGAGAGAGAGAACAGTAACCTCTTCGCTTACATATCCCATTCAGGGCCTCTGAGGGCCCCAACCTCACCCAGGCTGGGCATGGAGAAGTTCCTCACCTCCAATATCACATCAGATACAAATCAATGGCTCCCGATTGTCTCAGTGCTGAGAAATACAAAAACATCCCACTTTATCTGCCCCATTCAAACAAAGGCCAGAATCATTAAAAGTTAACAGCAAAAAGTCCCACCTTAATTACTATTACACATCGAAGTATAAACTTTGACAGGTCCTACCAAGTAAAAAAAAAACTGGGCAACCAGGTGGTATAGTGGATAGAGTACCAGATCTGGAGTCAAGAAGATTTTTCTTCCTAAGTTCAAATCTGGCCTCAGACACTTACTAGCTATGTGACCCTACACAAGTGACTTAACCCTGTTTGCCTCAGTTTCCTCATCTATAAAATGAGCTGGAGAAGGCTGTGGCAAACACTCTAGTATCATTGCCAAGAAAACCCCAAATGTGGTCACAAAGAGCTGAGCATGACGGAAACAACTGAACAATAACAACAACCAAGTAAAAAAGTTCTTCTACTACAATCCAGGGAAGAGACTATGTGTCTGTTTTCCAAAGATCAACCAAGTTAGGTGTAGAATCTCATCCCTAGATGTTTTTTCACAAGATGATATATATATATATATTTATCACGGCACTCAATCAACAAGCACTTATTAAGTACCTACAATGTGCCCAGCACTAGGCTGGGGAAGGTTGAAGATACAAAAACATGAAACGACCCCTACCACCACGAGGCTGACATTCGAACTCATGAAGGCTGCCCCCAAAGGTAATCAGCTGAAATCATCAGTCTTCTGAACTTGTATTCTAGAAAATATTATTCCCCTAGTGGAAAGAGGAGAAATACATGAGGGATGAGTCAGATATATCAGAAGAAAATACAGCTGGCTCTCAGAGGCATCCGCATGGATTGCAAGATCATTGGTTGAAAGCTAGAAGGAGACTTTAGAAGTCACCTAGTCTAGTTCCCTCATTTCACAGATGAGGAAACTGAGGCACAGAAAAGTTAAGTGACTTGGCAAGTTTGAAATCTTGCTTCAGCTTGTTTTCTAGCTATGTGACCTGGGTCAGGTCACCAGGGCTTTCTGAGCTTGTTTCTCCATTTGTAAAATGTGGATAATAATATGTAAGCTACCTATTTCATAGCATAGTTATAAGTGAAGTCATTTGAAAATGTTAAAGTACTGTAAATATGTAAACTATCATAATGATGCTCATTATGATATGTTAGAAGTATGGGATTTCTGAGCCAGATTTCTGGAAAAGATGAAGAAATCAACTTTAAGGGGGTAGATCAAAAAGTTCCTCCTCCACATAAGGAATCCCATTCCTAGTGCTAAGCTGTAATAGGTTTTTGACTAATAACAGTTGATATTTGTTTAATATGTCAAGGTTACAATCGCTACATGGTCTGGTGGATAGCATGGCTTGAAACCAATAGGACATGGATTCAAATTCTATTTTAAATACGAACTGTATGAACTTGGGCAAGTCACTTAAAGAGTCCATAAACCTCAATTTCCCTAACTATAGAGCAGAGGGGTACACAAAGGACTTCATCAGTTTTAAAATTATGCATAACTATCAGTTATTTCTACGATAATTTTAAGTATTTTACATAAATTATCTCACTTGAGTCCAGTCAAGTCAATTGTACAGATATATTATTCCCAAATCGAGGTAAGAGATTTGGTCATATAGGCAAGCTGTCTTCCTACAACAGAGGTTCTTATTAAATACATTATCTCAGTTGATCTCCAGAACTACCCTATAGTCATTAAAGATCAGAACTAAAAAGGAAATTAAGAGCTCATGTACCTGAGATCGCTTGACTGAACCAAGGCCACAGAGTTAGGGACAAAGACTGGTCTCAGACTCAGGTCTTCTGACTTAGGGTACAATGTGAGAAAGTACGTTGTTCTTTAACTCCATTACAACATAAAATGTAGCACACTCCCTTGCAGAAACTAAGTGTTCCTCGGCTAGAAGCCAGATAGGATTAGAGAAAGCTGATTACAGAGGGGAAATATATAAGAAAAAGGTGGTCAGTCAATACAGGACTAAGAGAGCTCTAGGCCAGTATTTCCCAAAGTAATTTGACTGCTGACCAAGTGACTCTTGAATTACATTGATGAAACCTATAAATTCTGTTCTAAAGGCTGGAATACCCCTGAGATGAAGGGGAGAAGGAAAATCTTGGAGCAAAATACAGAAAATTGAGCCTATTTTCATACCAAAAAATTGCCTCATGTAATAAGTTTTTGGATACATCCATGTAACATAAATATCACTAGCTTCAAAATTCTCTCACAAAATCTGTCCATGTACACTCAATACCACATAGCTTATAGGAGTTAGCACCAAAAACTCTCATGAGTGCTAAGACCCATATCCGTACCAGCATAACACTTGTGCTAGCCATCTGTTATGACTTGCTATCATCACATGTCCAACCCACCTCTTTCTTCTAAACATACTTTTTTTGTTGTACTCTTTGTGTCTGAGTCAGCAGGGCACTATGGACAGAGTGCTGGTTTGGATTCAGGAAGTCCGAAGTTCAAATTATAGCTCAGATCCTAGCTCTGTGGCCCTAAGGAACATTTCACCTTCTGAGTCTCAGTTTCCTCACCTGTAAAATGATCAACTTTGTTCATATGATCTCTTACTATTCCTCCTCGCTCCCACAATCTATAGCTAAACGAGGATTAACAAAAGCAACTCCCCTGAAGAGCTATTGAAGACAAAAACTAACTTTGATGTGGCACTTTAAGGTTTACAAAGCACTTCATGGATATTATCCAATGAGATCTTCAAAATGATCCTGTGAGGTAGGTGCTATTATCATACCCATTTTACATAAGAGGAAATTGAGGCAGACAGAGAGGTTAAATGACTCGACCAGGGCCATACAGATAATAAGTATGTAAAGCAGGATTTGAACTCTGGTCTTCCTGACTCCAGCCCCAGCATCGTACCGCCCCCATGCCACTGAGATCCCTAACAAGTGAAAGAACCAAGTGCAGTAGGTCATGTCAAAGTAAAACAATCACTTTTAAATTGATATGATTATTCTTAACATTCTATAGCTGACTTAGAACTCTCCCCATTGTCTCTCCCGCCTTGTCTCTCCCCATGGTCCTTGGGGTCATGAACAATTTTGAGATTTTGGAGATCAAAGAGATTCTATGGAGATTCATGGATGTGGTTCTGTAATTTTCCAATTTATTGTTATTATGAACAAAGGGAGGAGGAGGAGGAGGAGGAG
>JAQQSZ010006405.1:0-13601 GCA_028646595.1 Phalanger gymnotis
CCATTTTGAATGTCTGTGACCAGCACAGGACATGTAGGACATCATTGACAAATGTGCTCCCAGTCAGACATTATCTCTCCTATAATAAACTCAACCTGTGTCTTTCCTAATTCCTATCATACATGATTTCCCTTTCTCCTCTACCATCTGAAACCTCTCATTAACATAAACTATCATAGTAAATCTTTTCCTCTCACACCCTCCTCACAGTTCCAGGAGAGAAAATAGTGCTTGTGATTGCTTACAGATCATAGGACACGCTAGGAGAGCGAAAAGCATCTCTTCTTAGACTATACCACCTTGAAAACTTACAGGTCCGCAATGGTATTTCTAAAAACAGCTCCATAAGTCCCTGAAGCTTGGGACAATGGACTCTCCATTCTTGAAGCAGAGCTCTACTTTAACAAAGGGTTAAAATTCAAGAAATAGACTGAGAACATAATAAAAAGACAGAAAACATATAACGCTGACAACAGAAAGTTATGATGGCAAGGAAGATCAAAACACAAACTCAGAAGAAGATAATGAAGTCAAAACCCCTATAATCCAAAGCCTCCAAGGAAAATATGAATAGCTTTCAGACTAGGGAAGAGCTTAAAAAAGGATTTTGAAAATCAACTCTGAGAGGTAGTGAAAAAATTGGGAAGAGTGAGTGATAGAATGAAATCATGAAAAAAAATTAACAACTTGATAAAGGAGACACAAAAGATACTGAAGAAAATAACTAACTAAGTTATAACTAAGTTAACTAAGACTAGACCAAATGGTAAAAGAGATCCCAAAAGCCAATAAGGAAAAGAATGCCTTAAAAAGCAGAACTAGCCAAATGGAAAAGAATGTCCAAAGGCTCATCAAAGAAATTGATTACATAAAAATTAGAATTGAGCAATGGAAGCAATTGGCCCTATGAGAAATCTATAAACAGTAAAACAAAACCAAGAAAAAAGAAGAAGAATAGAAGACACTGTGAAACGTCTCATTGGAAAACAACTGACCTGGAAAATAGATCCAGAAGAGATCATTTAAGAAATTATTGGACTACTTGAAAGTCATGATTTAAAAAAAAAAAAAAGCCTATCTTTTTTTCACCACTACTAGATCTGTATCCCAAAAGAGACAAAAAAGAAAAAAAGAACACAAGTACAAAAAATGTTTATTGCAGCTCTTTTCTGGTGGCCAAGAATTGTAAACTGGGTGGATGCACATTAATTGGGAAATGGCTGAAGAAGTTTTGCTATGTGATTTTGATGGAATACTATTGTACTATGGGAAATGACAAGCAGGATGCTATCAGAAAAGCATGTAAGACTTGTATGAGCTGATGCAAAGCAGAAGGTAGTGTGTACAAAGTAACTGCATTATTGTAAGATGTTCAGCTATGAATGACTTAGCTATTCTCAGCAATACAATGATTCAAGACAACTCTAAAGGACTTATGATAGTTTAAAAAAATGCTGTCCATTCCCAGAGAAAGAATTGATGGTGTCAGAATACAGATTGAAGCATATTTTTTTTTGCTTTCTTTATTTTCCTTAAGAGGTTTTTCTTTGGGGGGTGGGGTCTACATTTTCTTTCAAAACTTGACTATTATGGAAGTATTCTGCATGTCTGAACATAACCTGTATGGAATTGCTTGTCTTCTCAGTGATGGGGCGTGAGGAGAGAGAAAGAGAGAGAATTTTGAACTCAGAGTTTTAAAATTGAATGTTAAAAATTGGTTTTAGATGTAACTGTGGAAAAATAAAATATTAAATATATTCAAGAAACTATTTTCAATTAAAGTAGGTATATATGATCACAAATCATTATGCATAATTTTGTTAATTATCCATTTATTTATGGTTAGTTATAAATTGAATCAGTGTGGTGTAGAGGATAAACAGCTGTCTCCACAGTCAGACACCATTGTTCAGTTCCTGCCTCTGATATATCCTGGCTCTGTGAACCTCAGTACCCATCAGGGCACTTAGAAGAACACAAGCTGCAGAGCAGATGCTGATATACATTAGTACGGGGAATTTCTTTGCTGAGAACTCCCTTTGTCCTTCAAATCATAATTCAAAAATATCATGATCACCAAGGTGGCAACATAAATCTTCAGCACCCACATTTCCTGTCAGTTTTTCCTTCCACTTATTTGCATTAGCAAAAAGTAGGATATTCAAAATAGCAATTTTGAGCATTTTTCTTTCTATTTATTTTTTCAAAAAAAATTAATTTATGAAATAAAACAAGCATTTACAATATGTAGTATAATTTAAAACTGATGATTGCACATGAAATTGCAAATGTACTATATACAATTTGTTATTGTTTTAAAATATATAGTACAGTTATGCAAATTTCTTCATTTTTCCTTTTTTTCTTCTCTGCCCGAGATGGCTACTATGACACACAAATACATACACATATCCACACCCCCCCACATATACACACATACATACGTGTGCGTGTGTGTGTGTGTGTGTGTGTGTGTGTATGTGTGTGTTATGTTATCCTATACAGTCTACTATTTATCAGTTCTTTCTCTGGGCACAGATAAGGTTTTTATTCATATTTACTTTACAGTTAATTTGCATATTTATAATAGTCAAAATGACCTAGTCACTCAAAATTGTTCTGAAAATAATATTGCTGTTACTGTATGCAATGTTCTTTTGTTTCTCCTCATTTCACTCTTCATTATTTTGTGCAAGACTTTCCATGTTTTTCTAACATCAGTAGACTCATTGTTTCTTTTTGTTTTGTTCTTTTTTATTTTTATTCCTGAATACTAAAATTTAAATACATAATAAGAAAAGAAGAAACATTATAAACTTAAATATAACACTTAAATATAAGATAAGGGTAAATCATGTCATAGGCACAGCAGAATGTGAGAGAAGATCAAAAATATATAGCAATAAATTTCCATTTAAAGAAAACCTATATATTAAATACTGTACATTGTGTTAAAAGCTGTCCATCTTTCCTTTGCTTTCCATGTAGATTTTCTTTTGTTCTCTGCTGTACACTTTTAACCTCATTCTTTGTTTCCCTGTTCCTCCCTCCCCTACTCCCCCCAGGCTACAATTGATGTGGATATATTTATATATAGATATAGATATATACATACACATGTACTCATGTACATACTTATATAAACATATACTTTCCATAACAGATTCTACTCCTAATCTTTGTTTTATGCTTGTGTTTGTCTGTTTCCTATCCCTCCTAACTCCTCTACTTTACTTCTACCCACTACCTTGCCCTCCTATTTCTTAACCTAACCCCCTCCAAAGATCCCTCCCTCCTCTCATTCCCATTAATCTAAACCCACTTTTATACCCCCTTTAACCTATTCCCTCATCCTCCCCTCTAAAGATCTCATCCCATTAGCAATTTCTTTTTTTCTAAATTTAAAGACTTATACTCTTCTAGATATATATGTTATTGTTCCCTCTTGAACCTAGTCCTGATGAAAGAAGGGTTGAGACTGGTGCTACAGACCTTTCCCAGGGACTTTCCAGGTTTTCTTGGGCTAGAGATTTGTTTCACCCTGATATTTTGTGGTTTCTGCTGCTCTAGAATTTGTTTAGAGTCATTTTTTACCACTCTCTTGAGGTATTTGTGGGAGAGCTCAAGTGAGTCCGTGCTTTCACTCTGCCATTTTGGCTTCCTTCCCAATTTTTTTTTTTCATTTAAAGAAGAGAAAACTGATTCCCACAGAAGTGAAATGTTTGTGGGAGAGAAAGGATAAAAATTAGATCCTTTGCTTCTAAATTTAGCACTCTTTCAAGAGCTTCTTACTTCCTCCTTTTGAGAATATTATTTTTATTATGCTAACATATAAGAGAATTATAAGAGAGGTATGGCTTAAACCCCCAAATATTGATTTTCATTTTGGACTCTTTGGGACCCCTTAAAGTCTGTTACTTTCTCAGATCCTAACGTTTTCAGTAAGATTTACAGATGAAAGATTTTGAAATGTTCTATCCTAACAATCTCTCTCCAAAGAAGAATGTTAAATAACTTGCCATGGGTTATGTATCCATAGGTTGCGGATCCAAATTACCTAATTCAAGTACATTGCTCTTTTTCCCCACACCAATTGCATCTCAAAAATGCAAAAAGGAGCCTGTCATTTACAGATATGCTGCTCTGATTCTTATAAATTATATTTTGTCTTCAGTTTGGGCATCTCCTTTGCATAGGCTTATTAAATTACTGTGTGCTATATAAATTACTTTTCATTTCTTACAATCTTTTTACTAAACTATAATAAGGAAATTTAGGTAGGAAAGGAGGGAGAGAAACACAACAATTTCAATGTTATTCAAATGTAGTATTTAAGATTTTTAAAAAGAACATAGAAATATCTCCAAATTTTTCCAAATTTTATCAGCTAATATCCTGAAAAACTCCTCTTTCCCCATTACTTTCCATGTTGCTTCTTCTGCACACTGGTTTTTTGATCTCTTCAGAATTTCTTATACTCATGGATGTGCTTGTCAGGAGAAATTCGTCAGGCTCTGCAACTGCTTATCTTTCTCATAGGCTATACTACTCATCCCCCAATACTCTGAGAGTATATGTATTAATTTTCTTTTCTTTTTTATAGATGATGTTATCAATCTTAAATCTTATAAGTGCTGAATTATGAAGTGACACCTTGCAATAGTTACTGGACATTCTGTGACTTTCTTTTAGCATTTTATAATTTAATATACTGTATATAGTTTTGGTGCCACGATTTTTCTCGAGAATTATTAATTGTAATGAGAAAGGTGTTGGATTCTTATCGATAAAAACACTTCTCACATCACCAGCACCATACTAAAACTGGAGATAGAGAAACAGTTCTAATTTTTGGAATATTCAGGAACTTTAAGGTGATTTGTAAAAGAAACTCAAATTGAGACAATTGTGCTTTTTCATTTTAAGTATGTATATTTTTAGCAAGTAAAATAATTTCATTTGATTGATGAGCTGTACGTTCTCCAGTTGGATCCCTCGGGGATGAACATTCTACATATTTTTGTGAAGATTCATATTTACCTAATTTTCTCTCACTCTCTTCTTTTTACAGAGTCACAATTAGCTTAGTCGTATTTGTGAATGCCTCTAGTCTCCAGACTTAAGCTCATTTTTGTCTAGGTTTATTTTGGTTAGAAAAGATATGGTGAAATACAAATAACAAAGAACTGTATAGTTATGCATATACTTATTGACTAAAGATAACAATTTTCTAATGTGGCGGAGATGTGACAGAAATGATAAATCATGACCAAAAGCCTTTTCATGGTTATTTATATGAATCATTCTTTCATCTGTGTCTACAAAATATAGGATTTGTCCAATTCTCATGGTTTGGCCTGTTTTTTTTTTTCTGTTTTCTTGGTGACTTTCCTTTAAAATGAAATTACACATGTGTAATTGGTATAGAGTCTTTATCTTATAATAATTTTCTAAAAGTTATAAGGTATGCTTTGTATTATCAAGAAAGATAAAGCAGTGAGCATTTTCGTGTAAGTAGCCTCTTATAATCAATTGGAGAATTAATTGGAAAAAAATAAACTTTAGGGACTGACCATCATAGTAAGTAGTTTAATGGAAACCAAGAATTTAACAGTTCAGCCATTGCTGTTGTAGTTCTACCATAGAAAACGATATATCCATACATTTAAATATATTTTTAATGAAGCTTAAGGTTTTTTTTTTCCTCATAGATTATTGATGTGTTTCCTATGCATTTCCCAGATTTCTGTTGAGTAGGTAGGGGTCTTTCTTTTCTTAATTTTCCACCCAGATTACATATGCATAAGACTGTTCGGTATGCATATATATTTGGATAAATCCTTTCTGAAGACTTCTAGAAATGTATGGGGAAAACATGCTATGTAATCAGGACTTTAGAGTTTAATTTCAAGAGGTCTTGCCCTTCTTTTGCATGCTATATTTTTTTACGGAATGAATAGAGAGAATTCTGGGAAGTTGGAGGAGTATGCCAGAAAATTCCAAGCTCTCCAGATTTTCCCCAGAAATGAGATAATAATAGTATCTCAGGTAAACATAGGGTAAGAAAGTTAAATAAGAGTAGGGGCAGAAGAGTAAGAAGATTTGAAGAAACATCCTAGGATAAAGTTTGCTCCCTGCAGAGGAAACACAGCCAGGCTAGGACTGCTTAAACAAGAAACAGCAAGCTCTAGGGTTAGGTGGTTTGGGAGTTTACTGCAGACCCAGCCACAGGAAAATTTACCCCTGGGACAGTAAAAGGAGTTGGGCATCTGAGCTGGCAAAGATCAAGGGAACCTCTGCTGACAAGGAACACTAGAAACAACTGTGCTGCAGAGATGTAGCCAGGGGTAAGAAGGAACCAACGCACATCCAGTGAGTGCAGAAGCAAAGGTGGCAGGAACACTGCTGGCTGTAGGCACTTACAGGAAGCTGGAGGTCTTGGTTTCAGTTCCTGGTCAATGGAGACAACTGAAGGAGGATTTGATGCCAAAGGCACCATCCTCCATACCCCAGTTCTAGAGGTGATTCCAAAAACTAAGCTGCTTAAAAGAAAAAAAAATGAGTGGGCAAAGGAGAAAAATCTAATCATAAAGAACTACTATGGGAATAGATAAGACCAGGGCTCATCTTCAGAGGAGGATACTGAAGCAGAAAAACCCTCTTCTACCCCAAAGAGTAATGTCAAATTGTCACTTGCCCAAAAATAATTCATTGAAGAACTAAAAAAAAAGATAAACTTTAAAAACCAAATTAGAGCAATTGAGGAAAAAACAAAAACAATCCAAGAAAAACAAGGAAAGATATTGGAAAGGAGGTCAGACATTTAGAAAAGGAGATGCAGAATCTTAAGGAAGAAAATGATTCCTTGAAAAGTAGAATTGGGAAAGGGGAAGCTAGTGAAGCATACTCTTGACTGAAAAAAAAAATTGACATTTAATGAATTTTCAGACTTTCAGGACTTTGTTAAAATACACACACACACACCAAATAAACAAACAAATAAAAAACAACGGAATTTCATAGAAGATTTGACATACAAGAACCAAGAGAAATATAAGGTACACATGAAAGACTAATTGCAAGGGACTCAGTAAGGACAAATTGTTTACCTTTTATGTATTTACAATATATATATATATATATATATCTACCTATCTACATATATATATGTATATCTACATATATATATATATATGATTCCTATTAGTATCTGGGTAGCTTGTAATAAAGATTGGGGTAGACCTGAGTATATGATTTTAAAAAGTAAAACTGTTTAGGAAGAGATAAAAGGAATATTCATCTTATAAAAATGAGATGCTAGAGGAAGAACTGACACAGAGGAATTAGATAGGGGAGGAAGGATGGTAATTCTGGAAACATTCTTTCACCAGGACTGGGTTCAAGAGGGAACAGTAACACATATATCTAGAAGAGTATAAAAGTCTTTAAATTCAGAAAGAAATAAAATGCAAATGGGATAGGGAGGGGAAGAGGAAAAGGGATGGATGGATCTTTAGAAAGGGTGGTAGGTTAAGTAAAAGAAGGACAAGCTATCAGGTAAAGGAGAGGACTAAGGAAGGATAGGAAATAAGAGATACACACAAACATAAAGATCAGGAATAGAATTTGTTAGGGGAGAAGGAGCAGGTGTGGTAATCCTGATCTCATACCCAGGTAAGGCTAAAATGGATTTAATCAGAAGGAAAAATAATAGGGAAAGTACACTATGTGTTAGCCATATTTATCAGCAATGTTTTTTACTTTTACACAACTAAACCATATGAGGTGTAAATATTGGTGTGGTGTAGGACATGATGAGTTGGTGGTCTAGAAAAAATATGGAAAGACTCAGACTTATGAAAGAAGAGGTTATCAACCCTCAGAGAAACAGGATAGGTAAGTATAGTATGATCTTATATAGATGTGCATGTCTTTGATTATCAATATCTAAGTATATGGATGTGTAAGTGTATGTATGTATGGGCATATAGATTTATCTATGTATGTATATTTTGTATTTATCCACATATGCGTGTATGTATGTATATGTGTGTATAAGTGTATATCTGTGCTTAATTGTAGCCTGAGGGGTGTGGAGGAAGGGGGGAAAAGAACAAGAGTAAAAATTATACAGCGGAGAACAAAAGAAAACTTACAAAGAACAGAAAAGATGGACAGCTCTCAACACAATGTATACTATTTATTATATAGACTTTCTTGAAATAGATATTTATTGTTACATATTTTGAATCCTTTCTCACTTTCTGCTGTGCACATGGCAATGTTTTTTTTCTTTCGCTTTATTTCACTTTTAGTATTTAAGTTTGTTTCTTTTTTTTCCTATTTTGTATTTAAGTCTAAAATAAAAAAAAAATAGGAAAAAAAATAATTGAGTAGACTCCATTACCAAGGCATCACAAAATTCCATGTTTCTTGTATTCTTGAGAGCAATGCATTGTTCAGTCTTATTAAGTAAAACACATCATATGGGATTTCTGTGCCAAAATAGCATCTTGTAAAAAATACAAGATAAATTGTCTTTAAAGACAATATTTTTTAACTGAGCTTGAAATCTTGTAGTAAAGCCTGAGTTTAGGTAAACAAAATGCTCCTGATTTCATTGGTAAATGATAATTAATCTTTATAGCATTCAACAAATGGGAGCTTTGTTTAAAAGCCATGAAGTTACGAAACTTAGCTATATAGTGCCAGAAAGCAATAGGGACCATAATGAAACTTTAATGAAATTTACATAAAGTCTTAACTGCCATCAAACATACTCCAAGGTAGCAAGGGCTCTTTTAGCCACTGGTGACTTTTTGCCAGTTTATGATATATTATCACGTATCACTTTGATAACAAAATGTCTAGCTTTAAGGAAAGAAATATGTAGAAAATTTTCCCATTTATTTTCAGATAGCTATAAAACCTTTCATGTGAAAATAAAACTATTAGAAAAAAATGTAACTTTTAATGGCTGACTTTCTCTGCTTCTTAATTTTAAGAAAAAGAAGTGAATTCTAATAGAAAGGAAGCTGGATGAAAAAAAATTGGCCTAACTAAAATTAAGACAGGCCATGATTTGTATCAGTAAATAGTAGGAAGCTTTTTTTTTCTTTTTGACAAGTATTCATAGAAACGCTAGACAAAATTCCATTAGAAAGCAACTTTATAAAACAAAAAATGCCTTTTAAAGTACATATGATTGAAATTATTACTTTTAAACAACATGTGCATATTAGATAAAAGATAATAGCTCTCATTTATGTAGTGCTTTTCGGTTTGCAAAATGCTTTACAAATATCTCGTTTTATCCTAACAATTTCAGAAGGTAGGTTGCTATTATTTCCCCTATTTTATACATGAAGGAATTGAGGCAGTGATTAAATGACTTGTCCAGGGTCATTCAGTTATTTAAGTGTATGAAGATGGATTTGAACTCAAGGAGTCAAAATTAAGAACTATATAATCTTTAAACTTTAATTGTACGCAATATGAAACACATAAGCAAGGCAGTCTGAGTTGCCAGTATCTTTAATGATGGAAATACTCCTTTCCTTCTTTGCGGAGTCAGCTCCTTTTCCCAGGGGGCTGATTTTTTCCTTCTGAATGCAGTCCACCACTATGGAAGTTGGAAAATCAAGTTAAGCTCATTTATGTTTTGTTCTTTCAACATTTGCTACACTCACCGATGTGTCTAAATTAGCTCTTGCTCACTCCAATTCGTTTTCTATCCACTGTATCTGAAGTCAAGAGGAGCAGAATTCAAAGAATTTAAATCCTGCCTCAGACACTTGCTAGCTCTATAACCCTAGGCAAGTCATTTAACCTTTTTTTTCAGTTTCTACATCTGTGATATCAGGGGGTTGGACTTCGTGTCCTCTAAGACCCCTTCAACCTCTAAATCTCTGTTTCTAATTTATATTCCAGCCTTATTCAGTATAGTAACATTCTCCCTCTTTGCCCTAAGAAATCTGAGCCTAAACATCAGCTCCCACTGAAAGTTTTTTTTGCCTCTAGAATAAGGAAAACTTTCTCTCCTTTAAAATCTATAAGTGTTAGATAAATTATACAAATAGTTAAGCATTCCTAGTCACCCGAATAGTCGGTAAGTGAATCCTAAATTGAAGCAACAGGTAAATAAAAGAAAAACTATAACATAGCTAACTAGAAGAGGAAATAGTGCCTTTTTTTTAAGATATAGAGATTCTTGGGTTCTTCCTGTCTTTTGGGATATCTCTCACAAATTGACAAAGAGATCCCTATGTAATCGTTTTCTATCTTTGCTACCTATAAATGAAACCAAATTGCTCCATTCCTAGGGAAAAAGTCAAACAAACAAAAAGCTTTGCTTAATGTTCTCATCCCTTTTAGAACAGGAAGTTCTCCTAAATCTAGGAAACCAGACAGTGTAGAATATAGACTAAGACAAATAAGAGATTTATAAAAGAATAGGAAGAATACGTTTGTTTAGCTTACAGTTGTTAGATACAGTGAAAAATACATATTGGTAGTTCTGATTTTTAATGCGATCTTGATTGAGATGAATACTAAGACTTCCTAGTCTCCCTTTCCTCCAAAGTCACCTTGTTTATAAAGGTGACTAGTGGCTGGAATGACCCTAAAGGCATGAGAAGACCATCAGGTCTGCGTAGGTACAAGCTGCCTCTCCTGTGCTAGATGGTTTTATATTACAATGGTCGTACCAGATGGCATACTGCCAAACCTTAAGTTAATCAAGAAAAAAAAAGAAATCTTTATGTTTTGGTTGCCTATGTGAGGGAAGGGAAAGACAACACTGTCAAGCAGAATGCCTAACTCACAGTGATTTGTAATTCCATATAGTCAATATGCTAGAAACTTCCCATCTGAAAAACTATGCTGGATATAGAAATGAAATTCCCCCTTAAAGTCCTGGCTGCTCTCTACAACTTGTTTCCTCCTTTTAAATGTGTATAAGCCTTGGCATTATCAACTCCTGGGAAGTGGAGAAAACATCTGTGCCCAATTGTCTCTACTTCTTCTCCACTCCTCAAACTTCTGCAATCTGTTTTCTGACATCATCACTCAACTGAAACTACTTTCACAGCCAACTGCAAAATTAATCTTCAAATAAATTAATCATCAAATCTCATGGTATTTTCTCAGTCCTTACTCTTGTTGACTGCTCTTTAGCATTTGAGAGCAATTACCACACTTCAAGATAGTCTTTCTTCTCTGAGTCATCAAGTCCCTAAACTGTCTTTGTTCTATTCCTTCATTCTTTCTTGGTTTTTTTTTCCTGAATTTATTTTGATGGACACACACACACACACCACACTACACCACACACACACTCACCTGTATGTATGAATTGCACAAAGAATAATTACTTAATTTTAGGCATTTTCACAGGTGATGAGTAAGATAATTTCTGAGGATAGGATAGCTTAGTAACTCAGTACCTTTGTAGTTTGTTCTATTTACCTACTTTGCCTATTTGCAAGGCATCTGTATTAGTTATAGAGGAATTACTTGTTAAAAGATGGAAAGCTTTGTTTTGCTAATTGACTCATTCTGGTATTAAGTATTAGGAAATCATTTCTCTTACTAATGACTGTTTAAAAATTAAGGGTTTTTCATCAGGCAAAAAAGAAGACAGTGGAGGCATGATATGGCTATGTGCAACTTAATAGATTTATTTCTGGCTATGTAGGTGCATCTTGTAGAAGTTATAGAGAGGCAGATTTCATTTTACCCCAAGGACAAAGTCTTGATATATAAAGCTGCACCCCCCAACAAAAAGTAAACGAACTACTTGAAAAAGGAATTATTTCCTGCCACTGAGGGGCTGAAGTGTGTAAGAGAAGACCTGTTGCTAAAGTTATTGTAGGCAAGATTTATAATTTGAGTAGCTTTAATAATTGATAATCTCTAATGTCTCTCTAAATCTTAATTTCAATAATGTCTACTAAGAAAGATCTAAAGCGAAAATATTTCTCTTCTAGAGTTCCGCATGTGGGAAATATCGTTTTTTTCCATGTCTGCCCAAATCCATCTAACCTTACACCTTAATTCATAAGTAAAATATTTTACAATGGCCTTCTGAACAATTAATACGTGTATATTGCTGTTTCACTGAGACAAGGGCTGTATTTCCTTTCTTTATTTGATAAAAGACAAGTGATCTGATGACAGATCTATAAAACAATGAGTAAGTTGAAAATCTTATCTTTTTTTTTTTTGAACATTCCAAACAATCTTTAAATCAACACGAACAAAAAAACCGGCTCAGTGGCTCCAAAGTGCAAAGTCCCATCCCTGTGGTGCTCAGCCCCATGGCAGGCACGTGTGCAGTGGGATCCTGAAGGCTGCTGCAGGGCTGGAGGATGGAGGTGGGGTCGGGTCCCAGGTCCCACCCTCCTGCCCACGCCCCGGGATCAGCAGCCAGGGCTCTAGGCGTGGGCAGTAAGGGCCAGGTGGGTGGGTGAAGATGCTGATGATAGGGGGAAGGGGAAGGGAGTCAGGTCTCCACGCCATGTGGTGAGCAGCCAGAGCAGGGGTCCTGAAGCTGCTGCAAGACCTGTGGTACCAGAAGGATAGGGTGGGGGTGGGGGGGGGCTGGTCCCCATACTCCTGTTCCCACCACGGGGTCAGCAGCCAGGGCTCGAGGCGTGCCTCGGGTGATCCCCGGGGGTGGTGAGGGAGTACTGGTTGCTGTCCTCCCACAAAGGCCACGGGGTCAGCCGCGTCGGGAGTCCGGATCTTGGATTCTGAGGCTGCTGCAGGGCTGGTGGTAGCTGAGGGGCAGGAATAGGGGGCGGGGGTCCGGTCCCCGTCCTCCAGCTAAGGCCACGGGGTCAGCGGGGTGACCCGGTGGCCGCGTCGGGGGTCTCGCCGTCGGCAGCAGGAGCAGCAGCGGCAGCAGCATCCCCATAGCATCCGCATCAGGCGCAGCGGCGGCTCCCTTGGGGGCCGCGGCGGCCGCCTTCTTGTTCCTGGGGGGAGGGGGGTCCCCGGGCCCGCGTCCCCCCGGCGTCGGGCCGCCATGAGGGCGCAGCTCACCACCAGGTCGAACATCTCGACGCCCGCGTCTGCCAGCGCCAGGCAGTCCTCCAGCAGCAGCAGCGCAAACACCTCGAGCTGAGACCGCGGGTAGCGGCACAGGCGCACGGCCGGCTCCAGCGCCCCCGGCATGGCCAGCGCTAGCTCGTGCTCCTCCACCCGGCCGCCGCCCCGGCCCGAGAACGGCTCTCGCCCTTAACCAGCCGAGGCCCCCACACGGCGCATAGCACCTTGGTGCGGCTGGCCTCCAGGTTGGCCGAGCCCTTGGCCTGGCTCAGCAGCCCAGCGCGCGCCTACACCGACCGCAGCCGCGAGGGGTCCCCGGGGCCCCGCCGCCACCCCCTCCCCGTCATAGTCGTCTTCGCCCTCGGGCCGGCCACACCATATACAGCGAGGGCGGCTGCGACTCCTCGTGTAGGGATCTAGTGTAGAGACCTAGGAAAGGGTTAATAGTTTTAGTAAATAGCTGAAAATATAGGAGGCACAGAGTGACGGTTAGCATTCCAAGAGTTGTTACCTTGGGATAAGACCCTATAAGATTTACTACTTCCCTAGAA
>JAQQSZ010006406.1:0-13601 GCA_028646595.1 Phalanger gymnotis
GGGGGGGGAGGAAATGGGGAGAAAATTTGTAATTCAAACGCCTGTGAAAATCAATGCTGAAAACCAAACATGTCAAAAATAAATTAATTAAGAATTAAAAAAAAAAAAGTTGAGTTCTGCTCCTGGGGCACAACGAGCACTCCCTCAAGCTTCTTATGCTGAGGGCCAGGTGCTTTCCATGTCAGGGCCTCAGATGCTTTCCTCCATGAGCAGGATGTTTTCTTTTACACATATTCTCAGTAGTTTTTGCTGTTGTTGTTCATGTGTTATTCTTAATTCTCCTCACATCAACCCAGACTAGTTAAGCAAAACCAACTAATAATAACTGTCTAACAGAGTATGCAAAGTTCAGAACCTGTAATCTATTACTTCTCTACCAAGAAGAAAAGTATTCCTTCAGTAGCCCTCTTCAGTAATGCTTTATTTCACTTTTTTGATATAGGAAGCTTTACTCACTTTAGGTCTCTGCCTTGTAGACTCCTTTTCTTCTTTCAAAGCAGAGCTCAGGTTATTGGTACTACACATGATGCCTCCTGGTCACCCAAGATGTTAGCACTCTTTCTCTCTTGAATTCACTTTGTATGTACTTTGTATTCTGCCAAAAGAATTTAAATTCCCTGGGGATCTTTTTCTATCTTCAGCAATTTTCCTAGTGATTTTCATGAAGCTGATACTTACAAAGAAGCTGTTGCATTAAATATAATAGAAAACCCTGGTAGGAGCAATAGTCTGCTTTTTGCTCAAATAGGTTTCTGGAGATGAGATTCTGATGATGCATACATAATTTTGAAGTCTGTTTGCTAAACATTTACCAAAATAAATATAATAAATAGAAATTACATCTTTGCCTAATTTTTAGGGAAAAAAGCCATTTAAACATATTTCTTCTTCTAGAACACCATACACAGATACACATATCTCCTAGTACATATGTTGCTCAATGATTTTTATTAATACAGTAAATTAACTTTTTCCTTCAAAACTGAATTCTACCATTCTCTGAATCACTAGTCAAAGACACCAAGAATAAGTAAAGACAATTTGGATCTATATGAGCAAAGTTTGTCTGACTGCATTATATGCTTTAATTTTTCTCCCTTTTTATCACCTGCCTGTACTGTATGAAATAAAAGGTATTAAAAATGTACAAGGATGACAATCTGAGAGAAATTCATCAGGTTCAAAGATCATTTTAAAAGACCCTTTAAGAAGCTCTTGTCTACAATTATCATAATTTTAATCATAGGCATACTGCTTTTGAATAGCTTCCAATATAAAGCTCAGAAGGATGTAATGACTAACTGCTATTCACCTATTAAAGTTCAGCTTCCCTGAAAAAGATAAAGTACTTAGGTTTGAACCAGTTTCATGAAACTGGTATAGTTTAGATCATTTTTTGTTGTTTTTAAACACTAGTGAGAATTCTGTATCTACAAACTCTAAAGTTAGTGATCATTTTGGCTTTCTGAGGCATTTTACAGATGAGGAAACTGAAGCCTAAAGAGGTAAAGTTGACTGGCCGAAGGTCACTGTGTTTATAAGAGGAAGAATTGGCACTTGAACCCATCTTTGACTTATTAGTTTTCTATATTTTCCCTAAAACATATTTTTTCCTGGGGTGCAAAAAAGGAATGGTGGTATGAGAGGACACATATCATTCTTTGCACAGCTATTCCAAGTGATAATATTCTCTGGTTTTGTTTTGTTTTAGAGACAGAGAAAGAAAAGAAAGAAAGACTAAATAAGAAAGACTTGTAATTGCACAAAGATGGCAATCAAAACATGTAGGAGATAGGAAATATTCATTTAGTAGGTTGTGGGCAACAGATTTCTGCTTCAAAAGCAAAAGAAAAAAGAATAGGGAGTAAGGAAGGAAACAGTATTTATATAGGGTCCACTATATACCCTGCACTGTGCCAAGTACTTTACAAATATTAGCTCATTTGATCCTCACAACAAGCATGCAGGGGAAGTTCTATTATTTTCTCTATTTTACAGTTAAGGAACCTTAGACAAACAGGTTAAATAACTTTCTTAGGTTCACATAGCTAATAAATGTCTGATGTGGATTTGAGCTCAGGTTTTCCTGACTCCAGACCTAGCATTCTATCCTCTGTGCCATCTAGCTGCTTAGTAGAACAATTAGTTCAATTCAACCAGCATTTATTAAATAATAGCTGATTCACATAGAACTTTATCATTTTCAGAATATTTTATAAACATTACTTCCTCAGAAACCCTGTGAGGATGGTCCAATTACTATACACATATGATAGATGAAGAAACTGAGAATCAGAGAGATTCATTGATCTACTGAGGTCACTCAGCTAATAAGTGCCTGAAGTGGGATTTGAGTTTATGATGTTCATTCCAGTGTTCTATCCACTTTGTCACACTGCCCTCCCTTTTGGGGACAATTTCATTCCTAGAGAAAGGATCAAGAATTCGGAGAGAGAAGTAGGCTGAGGCTGATTTTGCCTTTCCTCACTATATTCATTATCTCCATCCAAAGTGATAGGGGACTGAACGAGTGAGGCCTCCTTTGCCTAGAAATCAGTCTTTTGCATGCTTCAAGCATTGGTTTTGAAGGCAATGTGTAAGGTCCACCAGGTAAAGGCTATGTAGGAGCTTTGATTATCTGACATGAGATTCTATTGTTAATAAATGAACAACTTTCTGCATTCCGTCTTTTTATGTCCCCAGACAACCTGTGTAATGAATGCCAACTTTCAAGAAAAATGCCAAGCTTATAAACAAATGGAACAAAATTGAAGTTTTGCCTATAAATAATATCATTGAAGATTAGCAGATTGGAAAAATGAAGTACATTTCCATTTATCTTATTTTGCTGTCAAAAATCTGGAAAGACATATCTCAATCATTATACATGCAGCCATAGTTATATTAGCAAGATCACAGCATCTAGGTATATAAAATCTGATATTTTCATAGGTTCAGCTTTAATTTTAATGAACAGATTGGATTATAAATACACCTTAAGAGTAGTATAAAGGAAAATAAATAAATTCCTTTAATAAGTTAACCTGTAAGTAGCCTCTCCCTCTCCCTTTCCTTCCTTGGCCCAGAGGAAGGTACACTTCTATGGCTGAAGGATGGCTCCTTAACTTCAGGTTTACTGGCTAGAGTTCTTTCTCAAAAGCCTTAAACCCAATAAATTCTAGAGCTCATAGATTGGACAATAGGTCCCTGCCCTGCTAGCACAGAGTGTAAATAATAGTAACTGTTTCTCTTTTGGTCAGGAACCCTGAGGGTCTTCACCTCCCAGTTTGATTTTTTTTCCTGAGATTTGATTAAAGGGGCCATTCCTTGATTAACTTCTTAAAGAGGCATAGTCATTGAATGGGTGCTACCTCACTCAAAGTGAGAACCTGAAATGACCTTAGCCTAAAAGGGCCAAGTTCACCCAATGTATTCTGAGCCATCTCCAGTCCTCCTGAAGAATATCGGACCACTGGAAACAGATGGCTCTGGAGGAGAAAGTGAGGCTGGTGACGTTGCACAACCCTCCCTCACTCAAATTAATGTCAACTGCAAGTCATGTCATCATTTCCCTGATGTCATGGTCCTCTTTGAGAAAGGAGGACAAATACAACAAGAACATCAACAAGATATTCACAGCATACTTCCTTTTTGCTGCTTTGAACATATCTGCAATGCCGTGTTCTATTTCATGTGCAATTTTTTATGATGAAGGATAACAAATGGATGAGCCCAGGGAAGAATTACCAAGATATGAGAAGAGAGGCAGATGGTTCAAGTTAATGACACCAAGGCATCCACTGAAGGACACGAATACATTTAGCTAGGAGAAGAAAAAAACATAGCTAGCATTAATATATCACTTCAAGGTTTACAAAGCACTATACATATCATGTGATTTGATCCTCGTAAAATCCTGTGGTGTAGGTGCTTTTATTACCCCCATTTTACAGAGAAGGAAACAGAGGACAAGAATAGTTAAAAGGCTTGACCAGGGTTACATAACTAGTGTCTGATGTAGGATTTGAACTCAGTTTTCCTGACTCCAAATTGAGGACTCTCACCCACTGTACAACCTATCTAGATGCCAGTTTGGGGGAAACATGATAGCTTCCTTCAAACACTTAAAGAAGCATCTTATCCTTCTTGGTTCTCTAGAGTTTTAAAGCACAAGGGCAGAGTTACCGGAAATCAGATTTCTTTTATATATGAGGAAGAACACCTTACTACCTTAGAACTTTCCAATGAATATATGGGAGTCAGGGAACAATATTTATTTCTTTTTCTTTAATGGAATTTTCTTTCCTTTTCTAATTACATGTAAAGATAGTTTTCAACATTCATTTTTATAAGATTTTAAGTTGCAAATTTTTCTTCCTCTTTCCTTTACCTCCCTCCTCTTCAAGACAGTAAGCAGTTCAATATAGGCTATACAGGTACAATCATTTTAAACATTTTTTTCTCATTAGGCATGTTGTGAAAGAAAAATCAAAACAAAAGGGAAAAAAACTACAAGAAAGAAAAAAGTACAAAAAAAGTTAAAATACGATTCTTTGATCTGCATTTAGAGTGCATAGTTTTTTCTCTAGATGTGGACATTTTCCATCATGAGTCTTTTGAAATGGGATTGGATCATTATATTGATGAGAATAGCTGAGTCTATCATAATTAATCATCGCACAATGTTGCTGTTACTGTGTACAATGTTCTCTTGGTTCTGCTCACTTCACTTAGCATCAGTTTGTGTAAGCCTTTCCAGGCTTTTCTGAAATTGCCTGCTCATCGTTTCTTATATTACAATAGTATTCCATTACATTCATATGCCAGAATTTGTTCAGTCATTACCCAATTGATTGACATCCCCTCAATTTCCAATTCTTTGATACAACAAAAAAGCTAACACAAATATTTTTTGTTCTTGTGGGACCTTTTCTTTTTTTATGATCTCTTTGTGATACAGACTTAGTATGGTTTTGCTGGTTCAAAGTCTATGTCCACTTTTGTTGCCCTTTGGGCATAGCACCTACTCTGTGACAAGTACTCTACTAAATAATGGTTAGGAGTTAGCCAGAATATGAAATGAGGTATGGCTTGAGTCATCCTAGACTAAAAAGACTAAAATACTGAGCTATGAAAGACAACAAATTCCTAGGAAAGATGTTTTAGAGATAAGAGAGTTAAATTTTCCAGGACATGGTCTTTGGCCTGCATGACAAAGGCAGCTAATGAAGAAATGACTAGAAAGCAAGATGATACCTGGCTAGAGTTGTTCTGGCCTTAAATAATGGACCAAGTGAGACATTCACCTATCAGAATAGTGTGGTCCAAAGGTTAATTAATAGAATGGTTGCATAAGATCATATGTTTAGATCTGAAATGGAATTTAAAAGTCATCTAGTTCTAATACCTTCTTTTTACTGATTTGGAAACTGAGGTAAAGGAAGATTGAAATGGTTTGTTCAGAGTCATACAGCTAGTATCTGAGACAGGATTGAAGCTGTGGTATTTCTGACTCCAAATCCAGCACTCTCTCCAATGTGCTACCCATCTGCCATGAGGTCATGCATTTCCCATTTCTTGAATTATTAAAAAATCACAGGCTGAATAATTATTAAAGAGAGGCTGCAGAAGGAAGTCATATTTCCGGGTAAGGGTGGGATTAGCTGAATGAATGGAAAAATTTATTAAATGTTTACAGTGTGCCAATCACTGTGCTAACCATATGTTACAATATAAAAAACAACCAAAAATAATCCATACTCTCAAGAAACCTGCTTTAAAATGTGACCTCCCCATTTGAAATGAGCTCCTTAAGTATAAAGCTTATAATTTCATCTTTCTTTGTTTCACTAGTGCTTAATGCTATGCCTACTATATAGTAAGACTAAATAAATGCTGTTGATTGGCATGTATAAAAGTATTCAATCCAAGAAAATACTTAGGGTCAGTCATCTCTAGAATATGTTGGAAAATTACAGATGGGGTATCAAGTTCCATCTACTGATTCTGATTCCAAGATTATTCAATAAAGAAGGGCTAATTATTGCTAAATATGGATCAAATTTCTTTACTGAAATCAACCAAAAGTAAAAATAAAGATCCAAGTGTATTTTGTTTTCTTTTTCTTAGGCTGTCTTTTCATGTGATATGATTCGTATTATAAAATTCACCTGTATTCTAATTTACACAAATAATTTGTCTCATTTTAAATTTTACTGGGCTATTTCCTAACTGTCCAAATGATCACTTAATTAAATTTTATCATCCTTTTTCTTTATTTGGAAGGTGAATTACACAGTTCTTTGTAGAATTCTGTTGGCACAAAAATATATTAAGTGAACCATAGTCAGAAATATACTTAAATTAACTTGGATATTTCTAAGTTGGATGTTTTCATAGAAGAACAACATAAAACTCAAAGAGAGACTTTCATATTCTAGACATACATTGGTGTTTTAGAATAAGATTTTTTGAAATACTTGAATTCACAAGGAGGTTCTGTATATTTTTCTTAATGTCGATAAAATAGTGTGTCTTCATGCTTGAACAATTCAAAATTGGCTAAAATTATTTTCTTCAAAGTTTCAGAAATAACTTTTATCTAAAGTGCTAGGAATGATCACAATAGGTTCTATCTGTAAAGAATCAAAAACAAAACTTTTAAGTGACTGAGACTGGATACCTAAAAAGGAAATGTTATTTCAGAGTTAATTTTAACTTAACTTTTCTTTCCAAACTTCTATAGCAGCTTCAAAATATAAAAAAGTTTAATGACTTTCATACTCTTTTACAGAAGGAATGTAAATGGAAGATAGATTCAAATTAGTTGCTTTTCCATACACTGAAGTTTTATCATATAAAATATCACATATTACATATGTTTTCTATTGTATCACAAATGTATATTCAACATCATCTACTAAAATAATTATATATATATATATTGCCATAGTTATTTAAATTTATATGATTACCATATATTCACATCACAGAACTTTATTTGTTGACATTGAATAGGTGATGTATTTTCATTAAAGACAACACTTAGAAGATCCACTATTTATTTACTGTGGATAATTATTGCATTGGTAGAAATCACTACCTCTATTTGACTTGGTAGACAATCTTTGAGAATTTATAGGCCTCTGCTCTTCCCCCTCCAAAATTAATAATCAACATGTAACACAGTAAAAGATACTGACTTTGGGGTCAGAATGCATGGGTTCAAATGACTCTCATACTTAGTACAATAGTGTATTTGAGTTAAACCAAGGTTAGTCTAGGGCTTAGTTGCTTAGGGGTAAAATGAAGTTTTGAGATAGACAATCTATAAAGTCCCTTAACTTTCAAAATCTATGATTGTATAATTTTTAAATTATCTTTGAACTCTAAACCTTATTTTTTCTGTATCAACAAACATTCACATCCATATACACTTTTTTTCTGTGTGTGCATCTACTTTTCTTTATTGAAGTAATAACTATAAAATAGTAAATTATGTATGGGCATATGTCTTTTTATATCATGAAATATACATTATCTGTGTGTGAGAGAGACAGAATGAGAGAAATGTGTGTATGTACACACATGCACACATGCATGGTTACCATTAGTATAGAAATTTAATATATGTAAAGTATGGCCAAGGAGTCTAAAGAAATATTGAAAACCTCTCAGCCCATAAATTGATAGAGTATTGGACCTGGAGTCAAAAAGACATGAGTTCAAATCTGGAATCAGATACTTACAAGCTGTGTGATGCTGGACAAGTCATTTAACCTCTGTTTTCTTCAGTAAAATGAGGATAATCATACCATCTATATTTCAGCATTATTGTAAGGACAAGGTACAATACATGTAAAGTAGTTCACAACCTGAAAGTGCTATACAAATTCTGGTTATTATGATTATTATCATATTTTCTTTCTAAATAGATATAAATGTAGGAACGAACAACGGAGAAAGCTCAATTATAAAGGATTTTTTTAAAGACGATGAACAATATTGCTTTAGAAAAATAGCAAAAAAATAAAGAAGTTGGAGGTAGAGCCAAAATGGCAGAGAAAATGCAGTGACTCACCTAAGCTCTCCTAAATTCTCTTTCAAAGAACTTTAAATAACGCCTCAGAATAAATTCTGAAGTGGCAGAACCCACCAAGGGAGAGTGTGAAACAATTTTCCAGCCTAAGACATTTAAAAGTTCTTCAGGGAAAGTCAGTTGCACTAAGGTGAGAGTGAAGCACAATCCAGTGCAGACCGTGCCAAAGAAACTAGCAGTAGGCCTTTGGGGACAACAGAATCAGCAGCTGCAGCACCTACTTCCAACGTTCTCAGCTCACAGAAAATAAGTGTGTAAGACAACTGGTCAGAGAGAGATCACAGGTGTCCCTTTGTTGGTATTGGGTCAGGACTCTGTTGCGTTACAGGTTACAGTCCTGTGTTGTAGTCCAGGGCAAATAGGACCAGTAACCCTCCAGAACTTGTGGCTGCAGGGAAGTAGGGTCCTTGTTCATAGTTCCATGGGAGAAAAGAGTGCTTATGCACTCACAAATCAGAGGATAGACCAAAAGAGTAGTAAATATACCTCTCTTTAGATCATACCAACTTGGATGAACCAAACATAACTAAAGATAGGGATAGTGCCTCCTACACAAAGGATTAGAGCCCAACTTTAACCAAAAACCAAAAGTCAAGAAATAGGCTAGAAATATAATCAAGCAAACAAAAGATCCTGGCCAAAGAAAGCTCCTATGGTGACAAGGAAGACCAAAAGACAAACTCAAATGATGACAGCAAATTCAAAACTGCTCTATGCAAAGAATCAAAGAAGAATATGAATTGGCCTTGGGCTCAAAAGGAATTCCTAGAAAAAAGTCTAAAAGGCTTTTAAAAATCAAATAAGAGAGGTAGAGAAAAAAATGGGAAAGGAAACGATAGTAATGCAAGGAAATGTTGAAAAAAATTATCAACAGTTTATAAAGAAGGCACAAAAATGTTGATGAAAATAACAACTTAAAAAAGAGTAAGCCAAATGGTGAAAC
Organism: Phalanger gymnotis; assembly: GCA_028646595.1. Taxonomy (NCBI): domain Eukaryota; kingdom Metazoa; phylum Chordata; class Mammalia; order Diprotodontia; family Phalangeridae; genus Phalanger; species Phalanger gymnotis. The sequence goes on from JAQQSZ010006406.1 coordinate 9,042, forward strand.
AGGCACAAAAATTCACTGAAGAGGTGAAAGCCTTAAAAAGCAGAATTGGCCAAATGGAAAAAAAAAAAGATGTACACAAATTCATGAAGAGAAAAATCTAAAAACTAAAATAGGTCAATTGAAAAAAAACCAGGTACAAAAGCTGAACAAAGATAATAATTCTTCAAAAATTAGAATTTGACAAGTGAAAGCTAATGAGACATCATGAAGCAATAAAGCAACCAAAAGAATGAAAAATTGAAGAAAGTATGAAATATTTCTTTGGAAAAACAACTAACCTGGAAAATAGATTGAGGAGAGATAATTTAAGAATTACTGGACTATCCGAAAGCTATGATGGAAAAAAAAAAGCCTAGATATCATACTTAAAGAAGTGATTGAGAAAATCTGCCCTGATATTCTAGAACCAGAGGGTGATATAGAAATTGAAGAATCCACCAAACACCACCTGAAAGAGATCCCAAAATGAACATTCCCCAAAATATTATCATAAATTTCAGAACTCCCAGGTCAAGAAGAAAATATTGCAGTCAGAAGAAAAGCATTCGAATATTATGGGGCCACAGTTAGCATAACAATAAATTTAGCAGCTTGCGCATTAAATTATCAGAAGACTTGGACTATGATATTCTGGAGGGCAAAGGAGCTAACATCACAACCAAGAATCACCTACCTAGTAAAACTGAGTATAATCCTTCAGGGGAAAAAGGATATTCAATAAAACAGAGGACTTTCAACCATTTTTGATGAAAAGACCAGAGCTGAACAGAAAATTTGATGTTCAAATATAAGATTCAAGAGAAGCATAAAAAGGTGAACAGGAATAAGGGATTCAATAATGTTAAATTATTTACATTCCTACATGGGAAGATGATACTGGTAACTCATAAGCATTTTCTCATTTATCAATGTTAGGATAGTTAGAAGGAGTCTACATAGACAGAGGTCATGGATATGAGCTGAATATAGTAGAGTGATAAACAAAGTAAGGGTTTAGAAAAAAAAAGAATGTGCGGGGAGAAGGGGGATGGAAGAGTTAGAATGGGATAAATTATCTCATATAAAAGAAGCACCAAAGAGCTTATACTACAGAGGGGAAGACTGGGGAGGTAGGCAGGAGCACTTGCATATTGCTGTCTTTTTTTTTGGAGGAGGGAAGGCAGGGCAATTGGGGTTAAGTGACTTGCCCAAGGTCACACAGCTAGTAAGTGTGTCAAGTGTCTGGGGCCGGATTTGAACTCAGGTCCTCCTGACTCCAAGGCCAGTGTTCTACTCATTGGGCTACCTAGCTGCCCTTTACATCTTACTCTAATCAGAATTGGCTCAAAGGGAATAACACATACACTCATTTGGGTATACAAATCTATTTTACCCTCCAGGAAAGTAGGAGGGGAAAGAGATAAGAGAACATGGTAAGATGCCAATAGAACAGATGATAGATTAGAGGAGGCAGTAGGCAGAAGCAAAACACTGTTTTAGTTGTTTTTTTGTGAGGGGGAAGGCAGGGCAATTGGGATTAAGTAACTTGCCCACGGTCACACAGCTAGTAAGTGTGTCAAGTATCTGAGGCCCTCCTAACTCCAGGGCAGGTGATCTACTCACTGTGCCACCTAGCTGCCCTGAAACAAAACATTTTTGAGGATGGACAGGGTGAAAGGAAAGAGAGAGTAGGATAAGCAGGGGGAAATAGAATTTAGGGAACCATACAATTAGTAATCATAACTGAAAATTTTTACATGAAGTATTTCAGATACAGGCTTCATTTCTCAAATATATAAAGAACTGAGTCAAACGTATAAAAAATAAGAGCCATTTCCCAATTGATCAATGGTCAAACAACATGAACAGGCAGTTTCCAGACAAAGTAATCAAACCTATCTATTGACCTATGGAAAAAATGTTCTATATCACTATTGGTTAGAAAAATGTGAAATAAAACAAGTTTTGGGTACCACTCCATATCTATCAGATTGTCTAACATGACAGAAAAGCAAAATGACAAATGTTGAAGATGTGGGGAAATTGAGACACTAATGCACTACTGGTGGATTGTAAAATGATCCAACCATTCTGGAGAGAAATTTGGAACTATGCCCAAAGGGCTATAAATCTGTTCATACCCTTTGACCCAACAATACTACCAACAGGTCTGTATCACCTGATGATGGTTCTGGAGAAGAAAGTGACACTAGCAACTTTGCACAGGCCTCCCTCACTTAAATCCAATTCATATGCAAGTCATGGCATCAATTTCCTGATGAAATGGTCCTTTTTGAGAATTGTGGACAAAAAAATAATAACCACCACCTTGCTTCCTATGTCTGTCTGTCTGTCTATCTATCTATCTATCTATCTATCTATCTATCTATCTATCTATCTATCTCTCTATCTCTCTATCTCTCTATCTATCTCTCTATCATTATAGTCTATACACATCCAGAGAATATCTTGGATTACAGATTTACTGGAAGAGTAAAGACAGGCTTTCACAAATGATTTCCTCAATTGGCTACATATTTATTATTACATAATCAACTAATAGACTTAGCATATACAGTATCCTAATATCATTATTTCTTGCTGACTATTGCAAATCTTTAGCAGACCAAAGCACTTATTAAAGCCTCTCCTCCAATTAGGTTTCTCTTATAATGCAGTTGTTAGAAGACTCCATGAAATAAATAGCAGAGTTAATCTTGACACGCCTTTGATCATTAATTTCAGGAGCGTCGCAAAATAGGAAATTAATTCTTGTCAAAGCTTTGAGGGAGGAGACCTTCGACAGAGGTATTTCCTGATCATAAGGAACTCCCCTAGATTATTCTGTTCATTAATGATATTGTTCTGGTTTCACCTAGTCCTAGTAATATCTGGCTAAGATCCATAAACACCCAAAAGAATTTCACCTACCTATCCACAAAGGAAAAACAAATAGGAAAAGCATAACTTTTCCCAGAATATAAGTTCAATTAGAAATACAAGAGATGAAACACTCACTGTTCAGACACTACAAATAATAATGATTTTTGTTTGTTTTGGGAGGAAACTGAGCAGAATGATACTCTACTAGGTTACCATTTATCAACTGCAGGTTGTTTTAATTACCTCACACTTCTCCCTGACACAAAAGCTAAATTTTTGGTGTTGATATTCCATTGCTGCTGTAACATGGCTATAGTTCATTGAATATCAGTTGTCGTTAAAGACTTGCTAATAAAAATTATTCAGAAGATAATAGATAGAAGGATAAGAATTATGAGCAGGCTACAGCACATGACAAACATGATGTTTAAAGGAGAACCATGGCAAAAGATATCTTCAGAGAAATGTATGAGTGAAAAATAAAATGTGACAAGAGGAATGGATATTTGGTGAGGAGCCCATCAACCTTCCTGGCAGTCTTTTGAAGTCAAGAAAAAAGGAGGAAGTTTGGCCACTGGTTCGGTAGATATTTTCATAGTAGATCGATGGGAGGATATGCTTAAAAGCTTCACAGGATGGGTAGCTATTGATGTTATGACCAGTGTTGTTGGATGGAATACATTAATGAGACGATGGATCCAACTGAATATTTTGAGAGTGTGTTCATTTGTATATTTCCTTGTTCATACATTTATTCATTCATCGAGTTTGGACATGTGACTTCCATCATGTGGGGAACTCACAATGAGAACTCCATGTATCAATCGTGTTGAGCAAGATTTCTGAAATTTAGAGAGTTGCATCATGTATTGAGAGATTAAATGTTTTACTCAAAGTCACACAATTGTTATGTATCACGAGTAGGACATGAACTCAATCTGACTACAAGTCCAGCTCTAGATGGAAAGGTTCCAAAGAATGTAAACCATTGGTTAATTTGATTTTTTTAAAAAGAAAACCAAATTACTACTATCAACAATATAAAGTCGATATAACATCAATGAAGATGACATTAAAACAATTATTAGGAGTTATTTTGCAAATTATATGACAAGGGGGCTGAGATGGATACTATCATACAAATAATGTGATGATATCAATAGATGAAGAAAAAGCTTTTGACAAAATTAAAAACATATTCTTATTAAAAACACAAGAAAGTATAAGAATCAATGGAATATTTCTTGAAATAATAAGTAGTATCTATCTAAAACCAACAATCATTATCAGTAATAGAGCTGAATTTGAACTCTTTCTGATAAGAGTAAAGTCAGGATTAAATATTGTACTAGAAATGCTAGCTATAGCAATAAGGCAAGAAAAAATTAAACAAACAAAAATAGGTAATGAGGAAACAAAACTATAATTCTTTGATGATATTATTATGGTATACTTAGTGAACTGTAGAGATTCAACAAAATTTAATTGAAGTTGAGACGATTAACACATTTAGCAAAGTTTCAGGAAATAAAATAAACACATATAAAGCATCAGGATTTCCATATACTACCAATGAAACCAAGCAGTAAGAAATAGAGAAATTCCATTTAATATAACTGCAGACAATATCAAATAGTTAAGAGTCTACCTGCTAAGACAAATCCATGGAATATAAGAACACAATTACAAAATACTTTT
>JAQQSZ010006407.1:0-13600 GCA_028646595.1 Phalanger gymnotis
GAGGTAGGATTGAGGCAGTGTGGTATAATGGTGAGAGGGTCATGGCTGGAATATGAGTCTTCTCTGTGATTTATAATCTTCGAAGGCTGCCTAGAACCCTGAAAGAGGGGATGATTTGCCCAGGGTTCCACAGCCAACATGTCAATCAGCACTTATTAACCACCTACTGTGTGCTTTGCAGATTTGTCAGAGATGGAAACTGAACCCACGTATTCCTGGTTCTGAGGCCAGCTTTTTATCAAATACAGCTGAGGACAAATTACAGATATTACTTGCCCCATTTTATAGATATGGAAATGGAGGTTCAGAGGTTAAAAAAAAAGACTTGCTCTGGTATGTGTCAGAGGCAGAAGTGAAGCTCATCTCTCCTGGCTCCAGATACTTTGCTGTGTCCACCACACTCAAACACTGCTTTGGAAACCTTAGAAAGCCAGAGATGGAAACAGGACCTTGTGGTAAATGAAATGCTTCCTTATATACTGCCCCCCTCCCCACTGCCCCAAACCCAGGACTCTGCCCCAAGAACCACCTTGATTAGTAAACTTCAGCCTTATCTTACCCAGAACCAGGCCTCTGCCTCCCTTCTCCCCAGCTAGCTCTCAACCACGTGGCCAGGTGGGCACATAGCCACTCCCTTTCCACCCCTCCTTTGTCTGTTGTCTGCCTTCATTAGGCTGTAAGCTCCCGGCAGACGAGGACTGCCTTGTTTGATTATATTTGTATCCTCAGCACTTAGAACAGCGCCTTGCATAGAGTAAGTGCTTAATACATTGTCTACCTATCCATCCATCCATCTATCTGTCCATCCATCCGTCTGTCTGTGTCTGTCTATCCATCCGTCTATCTATCCATCTGTCTATCTACCTATTATCTGTTTATCTATGAATCTATTTATGACTATCAATCCAACCATCCCTCTTACCATCTGTCTCATCCGTTTGTCTAATGATCTATCTTATTATCTATTTTCTACTTATGCATCTATTTGTCTATCAATCTAATTATCTCTCTTCTACTTATCCATCTATTTTTCTATCTAATTATATATCTATCTACACATCTATCCATCCATCCATCTATCTATCTATTTATCCCTCTATCACCTGGGCCCCCAAACCCATTGGCACAGGGCTCTCTCCTAATTAGTAGAGACCAATGCCCTGAGCCTTCATGAAGGATAGGGCAGAATTGGTGAAAGCAGGAGAGAAGAGAGATCTGTTCTCTTTCATGTCGGGCTCCTGAGTCTCTTTGGATTCTTCTGCTTTCCAGCTTTGAGGGATAAGATAGAAGATACCAATCCCACTTTAGGTTCCTGAAGGGTGAAAAAGACTTTGGGAAGAAGCTGAAGCAAGAGGAGTTGGCAGTCTCCATCACAGCCCTATCCTGAGCTTTCTACACTAGAGACTAAGGGAAATTGGGGGATCTCCCCTTTGGGTGAGGTGTGGTTCTTTCTTTCTTCCTTCCTTCCTTCCTTCCTTCCTTCCTTCCTTCCTTCCTTCCTTCCTTCCTTCCTTTCTTTCTTTCTTTCTTTCTTTCTTTCTTTCTTTCTCTCTCTCTCTCTCTCTCATTTCATCTCATTCCCAATGGAAGAGCTCTTTTAATATGAATTGTCTGGCATATATTATATTCTCCTATGTGTACTTTCTCTGATTTCTGTTTTCCTATCAATGTGTATAAATGGGTTTCATTGATATTTGCTCTGGGTCATCATTATAAAACTAGTATTTGAAAGGAAGGGTATCAAGTCTTGGATACAGAGCTTGAGGTCCCTCTTTCCCTCTTAAGGAACAGTGATCAGAAGTTTAGCTTAAACCTAAAAATTACATCCCTTAGACTAACAATATTTAAGGAAACAGATGATTCCAGTTCTAGCATGGTACCCCCTCTCTCTGAGAAGAACACGGCAGGGGCCAACCTCCTGCTTCCCCTTCTGGCAGGAATTACAGTGTCCCTTTGAGAAGGACAGGGGAGGGGGTGCTAGAGCCCCACCCCTCCTGCTCCCTTTAGAACCATACAGAATAGCCCATGCTCCATGTGGGGGAGAGCATCACTACGTATCTATCTACTCCTCCCTCCGTCCACCTATGTCTCAGTCTCCCTCTCCCTTTCTCCCCAACTGTCTGTCTCTCTGCATTCTCTGTGGCGAGGGCAGTGTTCCTGAGCAGGATGTCTGAGGGGAATCAGCTGGTTTGGACAGAGCGAGAAATGGAATTCCTCTTGGAGAATATGGAGTTTGGGCTTCTTCATTCCTAGATTCATCACGGGAGGCGTTTCTTCTCATAAATCTGTAACAATAGCCCCTGCCATGCGTAATGGCTGCCAATTTTCTTTGGTCAGCAAAGAGAAAAACGAAGGAAGTCAACAAGTCCAGGGTCCCTGATGCCCACCTAATATCTTTTAATGGGTCTTGTGATGGCAAACCCAGGTAATCCAGGCCTCTAAAAACCATGATGACTGCCCAAGCATAAATGAAATGCACATAATGGGGTGTTTCCTTCTGTCCCATACGATCTTATGCACTGTCCACAATTCATTGCAGCCAGCTCTTGGGCCTCTGAAAGCTGGAATGGGATAACCATCATAAACAGCCATTTCATACAATACATTACCATTAGAAACAATTATTCACAAGCTTTATTAAGACAGCCTCAACTGTAAGAAGCACTCAGTTCTTGGATTCACATTTCACTGTCCTGAGAAAACTCATCTCCCCTCATCCCAAACCTAAGCATTTGTGTTAGAATACCCACATTTTCACCTCTGCCTTGAAGATTTTTTTAAACCTTTATAGCTGTGTGATCATTAAGTATATGAAATAAAATCCCCCACAGCCTTACTCTCTGAAGGAAAGCGAAGCTGTTTTATTGCTGTGTCGGAAAGCTGACCTAGTGAATGATTGTTGGCGATGAGATGGGGCAGGGAATAATCTTCTGGATGTGGGGTCATAAAGGCCTGGTTTCAAATCCCACTGTACTAGCTACATGACTCTGGGCAAGCAAGTCACTGACCTCTCAGTCTCAGTTTCCCCTGCTGTAAGAACATCAGGGGATGTAAAATGTAAGAACACTGGAAAGGTAGGAGAGGACCAGATTATGGAGTGGTAATCTGCCTCATAGATTTGTGGTAAAGAACAAATAACACATGTAAAAAGAAATTGTAGATACATAAATGTTAACTATTGTCATTGTAAGGGTATACCCCATTAACACATTGAAATATAGCAGACACATTGAAATATAGAAGGAAACTTTCTATGTGAACATAAAATATTCCAAATTGGAAAGGGCTTGAGGATTGAATAGTTCAGTTGCATATGAAGAAATCAGCAAGGAAATGAAGTTGCCCCAGATCCGATAGAAGGCTTCCCTTTGATGTCCTTGTCCCCTCATCTCTATCTATGTTTCTGGGAAATTAACTGAGCTGAGCACCCCAAATAAAGGTGAGAAGTCTCTTGCTAAGAGAAGCCAACCTTAAACCAGAAAATACTGTCAACTCGAGAAACAAGACCTCTCCCATGCTGGGCTCTGAGAAGCTTCTGCCAGTCCCACGGGGAAGGTCACTGACCCTCCTGGAAGGCATACTAGAATGTCCAGTGGAACCAGAAGTTGTTTGGGGTTAAGACTGCAGCTCCCTATCAGAGAGCAAGTCAGGAGATTGACCCACCCACTTCTGGGGAACAGAATGAATGGGGAGCTGTGGCTCTCTGAAGAAACAGGAGCAGTGACGATGAATTGATTCTTTGGAAAAATGGAGCCAGAAATTCTTGCCTTTGGTAGTGATCAGGCAGGGGCTTGGAAATCCAGCTCTCTGTGCCTGAGTAGCTGTAGGTGTGCCATGCGGAGAGACCTTTATGCTTGGCATGCAAATTCTCAGGTTTTATGCTGCCCTGGCAAGAGGGGGAATGGGGCTGGGGTGGGGGGATGGTTGGCTGCAGGTTGTTGGGCATCTCAAGGCCCACAGACAAAGCTCTGTACCAGGTGACTCTCACAAATAATTTTGCTGGAGCCATGAATGCTGGGGGAGGGCCTGTGGGCACTCCATCCTGAGTCTCCTCTTTGGCTTAATTGAGGAAGATGAAGCCCTTCCACTGTGAGTGGCCCAACGGATGCAAGCTCTGGGTAACAAGTTTTTTTTTTTTTAGCAATATTTGCTATAAGTCACATCTGCTTATTGAAGGTCCCATAGGTGCTTTGCCTAACCCGAAGATATAAATAGTCCCCCATCCAATTCAACAAGCATTTGAAAAAGTGTCTACTATGAGCAGGACTCCTATCAAGGCTTGGGCTAGGAGTCACCTCCTACATACACAGGGCTTTTTCTGACTCCCCAGGTGTCTGCCCCTTTATTTTTGTACTGGCTTTGTATCTATTTTGAATTGACTTTTCGGGGTCTATATGGATTCCCTCCAGTGGGATGTGAGAGTAGGGACACTTTGGCCTTTTCTTCCTCAAAGCCTAGTTCAAGGCCTGGGCCTTAATAAATATTTGTTGAATTGAACTTGCTGACTCTATTTCCATGTCATTGGTGGTCCATGGTGCTGAAAGTATAAAGAGGCCTTGTCTGGGCTACAGCCATTGTCCTTCCTGTTCAGGTAAGCGAATCGGTGGCATTTCACACCTGACAATAGCACCTGGGCATCCTCTCCATGTTTCCTTTGTGAATGATCTCACTGACATCTGACAAGCTGAAATCCTTCTTCGGACTACCGCCATTTCCCTGGACAAAGCTTTCTTGGGACCAGTTTGATGAAGATGACCAGCCATGTTCTGACATCAGAACCAGTAGTGTAACGACAGATTTTAAGACTAGTTGGGTCTTATATCGCATCCGAGGCAGTGACATGTTAATGATTGGATTTTCAAGTAGTTCCTATTTCCCACAATAGGAAGTCATATAATATGCAATGAATTATGTTATGTGCTTTCAACATGAGACTCCATTAGCAATATTAACATGCCAGGGGCCCTCTGCATCCCATCACACCTCTGCAGGAATTATGGCCACTGAACCTATTACTTATGCATTGCGAAGAAAAATATCTCCCTTAATTTATTTGTGTTGATTTACCTTTGGACCTACTCAAGTACTTTCCTTGAATTTTAGAGGATTCTTTGCTGCCTTATCAGACCCATGTTTCAAGAATTACATTTGCAGATACACATAAAGCTGAATTTGATCATAGGATAATAGTGAATTAAATAAAGAGCATGATTCTTCCTTTCATGCCAGCAATTCTAGAATACTTGGGCAAAGTCCTACAAAAATGGAAGTCACTCTTATTTTGAGACATTATTTGACGTAGCGAATGAGCACTTGGTTTGGAATTAGGAGGCTGTTTCTAACAGTCACTAGCTGGGTGAGAGGAAGCAAGTAGCCTAACCTCTCTGTTCCTGTGAAATACTTTCTCTTTTGGTATTTTCCAGCTGTAAAATGCCTACTCAATAGATATGTTTTCTGGCTATTTCACAACCTCTCAGGGTTGTTGTGAGGATCCAACAGGATCATGGATAGAAAGTGTTCTGTGATCATACAATGCCATCCAGGTTACCACCCTTCATCATCCTTTGGGTCCAAGGGATCTTAACCTTTTTGATGTCATGGAACCTCTTAGCCATCTGAAGGAACCTGTGGAAACCCCAGCTCAGGATGATGCTTTTAAATGCATAAAATAAAATATAACAAAGGAAAACAATTATCTAGTTATCAACATATTAAAAAGCAAAACGGGTCACAGACTCCAGGTCAATATCTCCTGCTTCAGTTCACACCTAGACCATTTCTCCCACCTTAACTCTACCTTACAGAAGCCTTCAAAAGCATGCACAAGTCAGGTGTGGCCTCTTGCATAAGGTCATCCAGTCCAGCTCCTTCCTTTGTCCTATAGAAGAGGAAGCTGAAGCCCAAAAAGGCTAAGGACTTGTCCCGTGGACCCTATAGCCTACAAGGCTCTGCCTTGACTAAGCCACAACACACCAGAGGCATCTTCAGTCTTTCCTTTGAAATGTTTCTTTTTTGCTCTTCTTTTTTCTCATCCTTCTTAATTCCCAGTGATTCCCCCTGCCAATGAACTTTCCCTTGTAACAAACAGTTAAATAAAACAAATGTAATTGGGGAACTGTGGGGATTTCTTGCTCCTAGCAACACAACATTCCATTACACAGTTCCATGAGGCAGCTTTCAGTCCTTCCAGCAGGTCAGGTTAGATATCCATTGGCTCTCAGCCCAGCATAATTTGGTGACAGCTATGAGCCAATGCTGATCAGACTGGCCTTCCTAGAAATGGGGGGATTGGTCCCCGTTTGATTGCATGGGTAATAAGTCCAACTGCCTTTTGGCCAATACTCTAGGCATCTGTGACGGTACAAGTATTTCCTATATCCTCTCTCCTAAAGTGCCATGAGAACCTAGAGGTGCATCCACTTGACTTGAATGGATATCCTTTCTAGGACTGGGAGATGGTCCAGAGGAATTTGTGGTTTGGAGGCCATTAGAAATCCAGTGGAGACATCGTCACTTTGTGTTTGACTGGAGGGGATGTAGATCAGAAAATCAGACTTATACAACCAAATCTTAACCTAGGGCGTGTGAACTTGTTTTAGAAAAAAGAACTTTGATAATTATATTTCAATATAATTAGTTTCCTTTGTCAATGGATTTTATTCTATGAATTTAAAAACACAATTCAGAGGAGGGTTTCACCAGATTGCCAAAGGGGCCCAGGACCCAGGAAAGTTAATGCACTTGGCCTTCTGTTTACGTTAGCTCCCCACAGCTCACCTATGTAGCCTGGGGAGGTGCCTTGGAAGGGGTGGACTGGTGTCCTTGCCAGCTTCAGAGTGTTTAACCGCAGGACCTCAGGAGGGTGAAGTAAAGGTTGGCATGAATCCAGAGAGCCTGGAGCTAGTGATTCCTGGCATGTTCAAAGTCATTGTTTCTCTTCTGATCTCTGACTGTGGTTGTGGTTGTCAGAAGCCCTGGGTTTCCCTCCTTGGTGCCCCATGAGGCCTCATACCTCAATATTTTCCAGACAAACCAGCTTCGGCTCCATCCTGATTGTGGTGGTGTATTCCTTCTGGGCCAGGGTTCCTAGCTTCACAGCTGGGATCAGCTCCAAGGCCACCCTTGATGCCACAATGGAGGAGAGGAGGAAGCATTAACAGGCATAATCGAGGTCTTCCCAAGGTCCATCCAGGAGCTGCTACTTGTTACCTGTGTGACTTTGGGAAAGTCACTTGTCTCAGTTTCCTCATCAGTAAAATGAAGGAGTGTGAGCTCTAAGGTCCCTCCTGGCTTAAGAATCCACAATTCTGCAATCTCTCTAAGCTGACCCTGGTGCCTACATGGATCTTTGACAAGCACATTCACTTTGGGCGTCCTTTTGAATGACCTCAGTCCATCTCTGTCCTTGATACCAGGGCTTCCCTTCAGACTTGACTTTGATGGATGTAACAAGTGTCCACACCTCCTTCTGAGTCACCTCAGAATTCTCTGGCCTCGATTCTGCCTGATTTCCTATAGACCTGAGTATTTGTCGGGAAGGGTTGTGGGCCTTGGGCAGTCTTGCAACATATAAATTCGCTTTGAATCGTGAAGGCTACAGAGAAAAGAAATGGGCATGGAGTGTGGAGGTCAAAAAGTTGTGATGGCGGAGGAGAAGAAAGAGGCAAATAACCTTGTACCATGCTGATGTAATAGCAAAAGGGGTGAGATCCTCCCTCCCCCAAGTTATCTCATCTAAAAACACAAGTCCCCACAGCATTGTGCTAGAACGAATGAGTGAACGAAAGAAAACAACCTTGATGAAGTCCTTGTTATGTGCAAAGCAAGGCTAAGGCTCAGGGTCCAAAGAGCCACCAGAAATGGAGATCTCATTTATTCTTTCTCACTACACAAACATGGTGCGAGAACATTTATGTTGGAGTTATGGAGGTCTAGTTGTGGAATGCGGAAGGACACTTGGTATGCTGGTTCTCAGGCCTGTGAACAGCATAGACAAATACCTGGGGAGCAAATGAGACAATACATGTAAAGTGCTCTCACTACATTGGCGCAGGTTATTATTCTCACTGTCATCATTATTCTTTTAATCTCTAATCGAAGCTGTGGCCTCTTGGAGGACAGCCGTCTTCCAGGCTGCGGTCATAGAATATCATCGATGATGGCGATGTGAGAGCATATGTGAGTTTCGTTTTGTTCTAAGCTGATCATGGGGGTTTATGGAGATAATATGACTTACTAGAAAAGTTCTGGGCTTAGAATTAGGGATTCTTAGGACCCGTGTTGTTGGAGGCTGGTGAAGTCTCGCCTCCTCTGGGAACACGGGTAGATCAACATATAAATTTCAGACAGATAGATAGATGTGGAGTTCTGGGGTCATTGTCAGAGGTAGGATTTAATCCAGATCTTTCTGACTCTGAGTGCATGGTGTGGTGGACAGAGTGCCAGACTCAGGCTCAGAAAGACTTAGGTCCCAATTCTGTCTCTGATATTGGCTACACAGCTACAGAGAAGTTGCTATCCTTTGCAGGATAATGCCTGTAGATCAAATCAGATGATGTTTGTAAAACCCTTAGTGCAATGCCTGTGCTGGTGCTTAATACTTGCTCAGTCCCTTTCTCCCCTCATAGTACCCATCTCTCAGACTGGAAGGCTCAAATAAGATTAAGTGTATAAAAGTACCCTGGAAAAACCAAAGAATGACATAAATGTCAGATATTTTTCCTGTTCATTCAATCCCCTCCTCTTCCCAGCTCCACCAGCTTCTAGCCCAGTTACCAGAGTTCAAACCGATCCCCAATCTTCAGTGTTTGGTGTCACGGATTCCTCTGAAGCCCATATTCCCCTTCACAGACTCACGGATAAAATAAGTGCATAAAATACAGAGGAGCACAAAGTAAACCAATGATATTAAAAGACAGTGAGGAAAATAGATTTTTTTTTAAAAGTTCACAGGCCCCAGGCTAAGAACCTTGCCTTGGGCATCTATGTCCACCTCCGGTGCTTCGGTTTACTTGAGCCGTAGCCAGCTTCCCTTCTTTGCCCCTCCACCTGTTTCTGGCATCTTTTTGTGAAGTTTTGGAGTTGGGGAAGAAGTTTGCTTCTGCCTTGTTTTCTCCTTTTTTTGGGGGGGGGGGTCATTAGTCTCTTGTTTATTTGCCAGAGTTGGTATGGGCAAACTGGACTTCTTTATGAGTTTTTAAAAAAATCACACTGCCATCTTAACCAGAAGGCTGACATCAAAATTCTTATCGAACTGGTAGCACAGCAAAGCTGGGTCCATCAGACCCTTAATATTTATTACATCTAATTGTTTCTGGTTTACCAGCTAGGCTGGAGAGAATGTGCTCCCACCTCGAAGGTCCAGACTAAGCCTTCCAGACTTGGACCCTGCCTATAGCACAGACTCTCTTTTTGGTCTCTCGAGTAATACTATCCAACTAAGCACCATGGATGGCTTTGAACCACAGGAATTTTGCAATAAGATGGGCAGTTAAAGAGAAATCATTTTCCCTGTCTACAAAACAGAAGCTCTGCACTTACTGCTCTGTGGCTTTTATCAGGGAATCCTTCCATGAGATGGACACCACAGGTAGCTGATGAGCCCCATTAGACACATTTAGATGGAACACCAAATGGGTCTCGAATGTGACTTCTGATCTGAGGATGGAGAACCAATTAGGGGCTTTGGCTGCTAGCCTCCCTCCTTCCCTCATACTGCTGGAATTTTAGCAGGGCCCTGATATTTAGATGTCTTCCAAATGTTTAAAATTAATAATAACTAATACTTATATGTGCTTCCTATGTGCCAAGCACTGTGCTAAGGGCTTTACAATTATTATCTCATTTAATCCTCACAGCCACCCTGGGAGGTAGGTGCTATTACCACCGTTTTACAGATGAGGAAACTTAGGTTAAAAAAAAAAGTGACTTGCCCAAGGTCTTACAGCTAGTCAGTATCTGAGGCTGCATTTGAACTCAGGTCTTCCTGACTCTACACCCAGTGTTCTATCCACTGGGCTTCCTAGCTGCCTCAGAGGGGCAGTGCACTGGAGCGGACCAGACACAAAATTGTGGGCGCTGTCAGTTAAATCCCAATCTCCATACCCATGACTTTGGCCTCCTTCACTTTCTCTCTCTATAAAGTGGAAAGGATAAATGCTTTAACTACTGTCCTTCTCACAAGGAGACCATGGGACTCAATTGGATTATTCATCAATAAATCTCCAAAGGGCTTGGAGCAGCTCAAGGTAAATGCAGCTAAGTGGAATGACACAGGGGTGTGGGGTGTGGTGCTCAGCTGGATGTGATCCTTCTGTGGGGGTGTGAGAAAGGCGAATGGATGCTTGTGCCATCCCCATGGAGGATGGCAGCACGTGTCAATCAGCCCATGGTTGCATATGCAGAAAATGCTTCCTCTGGGATGAGGACTCGCCAACAGGACCAAGAGCTTTTAAAATAGAAAATAAGGGTATAAATAAAAGTGATTCTGACAAGCCTGGAAGCAATTCCAAGAAACCTTCACATGGCCATAGACACTTCACTTTCCATTACAGATTTCCTGTTCTGTCTGTGCCTCAATCTAAGCCAGGAAAATAGGGCAAACACAAGGTGGAAAACTCATTTTCGAAATCTTCCTCCTTTGGGTGGGGATCTGACCTTACCAAAGCATCTCTCATCCCTGCCCTTGGGGAGGCTTGGAGGTGTGGAGGGGAGGCAGGGAAAAAGCATCCTAAGGAAGAGGGAGCTTTCACAATGTGGCAACCCTAAAATGCTCTAAAGCCTGAGATAAATTTTCTCTTCCCACAGCACTTAAGACCCAAGAGGGCCTGCCGACTTCGCCATTGCTGGCCTCGGCCAGAAGCTTACAGGAAGCTGTGAATTGCCCTTTATTAATGTAGCCTGGGGTTAATTCTTCGAGTTCTTCTTCCAACAGAGGGGTGTTTTTCTCTTTACAACAGGTTATTTCATAGGATAGTCAAACCCCCTCTCCTCCAATAGCTTTTCCATAAGACTTGTTATTCACAACAAAAAGAGCGGATTCATAATCTGTGACAGCTTCACAATATCAGACAAATGTAAAGAAAACATACCTTCTTTAGGAACTCAGTTCATGGCTCTGCTTTTAGTGAACAAGAGCTGAGATTCACACCCAAGTCCTCCAAAGATAACAGCAATTATCATTTGGCTTTTGAAATGTTGGAAACCTACTTTGGAACCTCCTTGGCACGCGTAAGGAAAATACATGTATCCACCTCCTCCCTGAGGATTGCATCAGATGACTGAGTCTTCCAAATCATAAGGCAGATGCCTCAGTCAACAAATGGAATATTTTTGTACCACGCCCCAAAATAGGGAGAAGGGTTTTTCTTGGCTGGATTTACTTGGGGAAGCAAGAAAACAGATAGTGTCTTAGTCGTTTGCAGCTGTTTTGAGGACATAGAAGCTTTCACAGAAGAGGATGCCCTGACAGTAACGCACAAAGAATTGTAACCCGACATGAGGTGGTGGCCTGTTTGGTCAGTAGGATGTGGCCATTGTGCATTTTCTCACCACTCACTCCTCTTGAAGATCCTCGGTTCTTAAGAACTATAGAGTTCTCACAAGGTGCTAACAAACATACCCACAAAGGCACATTGTTTCTAAAAATGGAGAAAAGTTTTGTATGGTGAGAAACCTCTCATTTGTGGGATGAGGCAAGGTGGAGAGACAATGGGCCTTGGAGTCAGGGAGATATGAGTTTGTCTGTATACCATTTTTTAACACATACCATGTGGCTCTGGGTGAGTTATTTAACCCTTTAGTGCTCCAGGCAATCCTCTGTGATTATAAATTGCAAAAAAAGTTATCAGTAAAGTGGTAGAAGTTCCTCCTTGAAAACTCCCTATCCCAATGAAATCACTAAAATGAAGTACATTTTAAAATTGGGGTCACAGGAGCTGAGACTGGGATGAGGTCAGAACTATTCATTTAGTGTCCCTCCTGGAATGTAGGCCTGGCTGCCAGGGATTTGTCTCTCAGGGAGAACATAGCTCCCATGTGAAACCTGGGGAGGCCTCCTTCTTCCCACATGGGTCCCCCAAGATAAGCTCCTCAAGGTTCAAAGTACTTTATGGATCTGCATTCACTGAAAGAAGCAATAGCTCATCGGCAGCATTTTTTTGCTTTTTCAAGTCGCTAGCAACACCATTAGTTCAAACTCAGGGTATTTAATTAAGTCTCTTAGTAAGACTAGTAGAGACAAAACATTTCTGCCCATTCACGTGGCGTACACTCTCCAACAAATGCACAGGTCATCCATAGTACTGTTGCACCTAGGGAACACAGAGAGAGAGCTGAGATATAGAGGGCACGTGTGGCCAGGGCGTGCCCAGACTCAGATCCCTGACACATACACTGACGTCTCCTAGTCAAGGCATCATGCTTCTCCCACTGAGCCTGCTTCCTGAGGGTGTTTCACGCATGCAGTCTGGCACGTGGAGCCTCTTCCAGGAATTCAGTGTCCTCCAGGCTTATTGGCTTTGCTCCTCACTGTCTCGTGCATTTGCTCTTGGACTGAGCTTGACTGGTCCCATGATAGCTGCAGATTGCTTCTGGGTGTGGCTCCACTGTGCATGGACAGGTGGTGCATCTTTCTGCTTTTAGATTCTGGCTTTAGCTGGAATCCTCAGTGGAGGAACTACTTCTCCATAAGAGTGGGCTCTACCATCTACTTTTAGCTAGAGTCCAGAGGCTTAAGCTCTAACTTTTTTTAGGGAGGCAGACCTTCACACACCCATTCTCAGAGCCTTTGGTAAAAATAGGCTTCTCCTCTCTAGAAGGAGACCTTTGCCTTCTGGGAGCAGGAGTCCCTATGGAACATAGGCCAGAAAACTAAGTGGTACCCAGACACAGTGTCTTCTTTTTTCCTGATCACTAGGGGCAAGTTTGCTGTCACAAGTCTCTAACTTAGGGTTAGAAAGGCCTTCTTACTTCTGCTTAATTTCTGTTGGCCAAATTGAATCCCTTCAGGAAGCTGCCACTTCAACAAACTGTGAAGGATTCTCTGAATCTGGGGTCCCTTTGGTTTTCTCAATTTCAAAGTTAGTTTTGTTTTCCTGTGCAAATGAATGGGGCTAGGGGAGGCAAAGGGCAAATATTTCTAGGTGATGCCACTTAAGAGCAATGAATTCTACCTGAATCTTTCATTCCAAATTCCTTTATTTTTTATGTGTAAGTGGCCAGCAACAAGCTTTGCCATACTTTATACTGAATAGAGGGGCGAATCACTGGAAGAAAGTTTCTGGCGATTCTAAAGACTCACAGAAATTCTGAGCTGAAAAAGACCTTCTAAGTCATCTAGTCTATCTGGTACCTGAAAAAAATATCCTATCTCCAGTGGGATGGAGACTTTGTTTAAAAACTCAAGTGAGGTCTCGAGGTGAGGAGAAACCCAGTCGCTACACTAGTTGCTCCACTCTGGGATAACTCTCATTGTCTGCATAAACTGTCTGCCATGCTTGAAATTCTCTCTACTCACCATCACTTCTGGATATCCCCAGCTCCATCCAAGATCCTGCTCAAGTGCCACCTTCTCCGTATGCCCCTTTTCATCCTTTGAATC